>JAGFPH010001076.1:226037-258860 GCA_018207615.1 Philaenus spumarius
GTATGTTGGACAATTTAAAGACAATTAAACATTAAATATTTTATGAAGACGAAGTATCAATATTTCCGACAAATATAACATAATATAAAGGAAAACTTTGAAATAATATATTGTATGGAAAGGACCACAACCACTTTACAGACAATCTACTACAAGCAATTGTTATTCAGACTTGCAGGGGCATTGGTAAAATGGAGAAGCGGGATGGTTAAAAATTATGCATTAGAAGCTATTCTAGTCTGATACAGTCCAGACGTATTTTAGTTAATATTACCGTTAATAATAATTGATAGTGAAAGTCCTTTAAGAAACTAAACTTGATTAACATAGAAGAAAGCTTAAATAATATTAATCAGGAAGAAAGCATCAAATATATAAGAAACATTTACTGAGCTTGTAAAAAAAAAAAAACTAACTACAGAAGTGAACTTTGCCATAAGGTAATATCCGACCAAATCTTATAATTCTGAACTTAGACAGTGACTTCAATATTCTAAATTCAACCAAATTAAATGAAATAATAATTAGTACATAAATTGACCAATCTATTTTGAGAACTTGAACTATAAAAACCTTTTGTAATATTCCTAGTTGTAGATTTGTAACCTTGTATAATTTTAAGCATTTTGTATTTTCCGATTGCACAGTTAATTGGCCAGGATCTTTTAACCCGAGAAATTAGAGTTTTAGTTAATAATTTGTATATATTTTGTTTATTTTGTAATAATACAACATCTAAGGTTGTATATTTTGTGCTCTATAAATACCTGAAATAAAGGAAATCATCATATTGTAAAAATAAAAGCCTAGTTATTATTTGTGTCTATATAAGCCTAGCTTATATCTAGTTTAGTGATCAGTAAACACAAAAAGGTGTGGAAATAGTAAATTCTTTTATTAAAATTATTATAATATCTTAACTATTAATAAATGTTATTAGCAAATTTCCATAGGAAAAATGAGCTATTGCAGTGACCTTTATGGTAAGACCCAAGGTCGGGAGTAGCAAATGAACACGTTTTGGGGTGCCATTAAAAATCATATATATATATTTATGTATTTATGTGTTCACACTCTAGCGGCCGCATTTTAAGTCCGATTTGGTCCAAATTTGATGCATTTGTTGGTTGTCTACGTCCTTTGGTCAAGTTCGTTACCCAAAAAAATCCAACAACTGGAAGCACATTTTTTGACCGGAAGTAACTATTTTTTTAGATTTTCCTACGAGAATGAATGTTTTTTAGAGTTTTTTTCTAAAAATATAAATGTAGGATGTTATTTGGCACATTTTGTTTTTTTATGCAACCTTATAGCTTGCTTGGTTCCCCGAAAATCGATCAAAATGTAAAATACCATAAAAGTACCCGGTTCAAAGTCATGTGGTGGAGTCTACCACGGGTTTGGCGTGCGAAGCATGCAATGCATTGTTTATTGAAGATACTCCCAATACGGGGGTAGGCGTGCAGAGCACGCAATGCACTGTGTATTGTAAATACTCCCAATATGCGGAATGGCGTGCGAAGCATTTTGCAGCTATTCAGCACCGTCGTGAATAGATCTACTTCCCAAATTGTTGGTTAAAACCCTAAAACATAGGCCTATAAACTTAATTTTTTTAATTTGCTCAACTCACATCAGCGGTTCAGTTGCGTGGTCGAATTATATTTATTTTGTTATCATTTTTCTGCTTACACACTTCCCCAGCAAGGGTTAATTTAACTAAGTTACAAACGAAAAAACATGGACCAAGACCGGGATTCGAACCCGGGACCTTTACCATTCCGTGGTAACACTCCGCCAACTGAGCCACCCTGATCAACACTGTAAGCTGCAAACAGAACTTAGATTGTTTTCAATGTCTATTCATACGAGGTATTCAGTCTATTAGTTCATAAAATGCAGTTAATCATACAAGTGAGATAACATCAACCAATATCTGGTATGATCAGGGTGTCTCAGTTGGCAGAGCATTACCACGGAAAGGTAAAGGTCCTGAGTTCGAATCCCGGTCTTGGTCCATGTTTTTTCACCTGTAACTTAGTTACTATTAAATAATGGTGAATTAGACTAATTGCTATTAAATTTTACCCCTATTTTAGAAGGTTTAATTTTTCTTTTTCTATTATTTCACTTCTTCTCAACAGAATACTAATTATGGCAGTACGATGGTGGAATATAAACTAAACCTATAATCCCTGCAGAATCTAAAAACTTTTTCCAGGATTTTGGAAGCTTGTAGATCTCTTCTTCAAAGAAACTTTGACGTTGTGATGGCAACAAATTACACTTGTGATCATAGATTTCTTGATTATACTTAGATCGTTCCCATCCCAGTGGTTCGTACGTTACGGGACTGCTCATTGTCATATCGGCCCCTGAGAAATGGTAGCCACGCACAGTAGTTCTTAGCCGGCCATAATTATGATATGAAATACAATCTCCGACATATAGGCCGTAAGTCGTAGTGCAAAGTCCGTCCTATCACTGGAAAATGCTAATTAGAAGTGGTGCCCTTCTGAGCCGATTCTCACTGCCATTGCCTACTTGATCATCGTCACATTCTACATAGATATACCGAGGCCCACTCAGCGATTGACACCCAAACCTAACCCTGATCCTGAGCGCGTCATAGGTCTGTGAGTAGGGTGTTCAAGGGTTTCCTTCTTCTAGTTTATCCCTCATCGAAATCACTGTGTGAAGCTTAGCTTTGCCATGGTAATCTCTAAAGAGGATATCCTGTCTTTTGTTTCTGTAGGCGGCTTTCACTGACCCTGTAACAGCTGGCAGTATGGCAATATCGAGAAAATCAATGTGTAAAATTTCCCTCTACTTAAAAAAAAATGGACATGAGAGACGAGGTTTGGCCTTCGTGCATCTTTCTTTCGTCACTCCTTATTCGCCATTTGTAATTCAGGAGTGTAATGATGGACCCACGTCTAATCGCATGTGACTATGTGCATAAAAAAATCTCCCCTTCCTGTCGGTGATTCTAAAGTCGCTCACTGATTTACAATCTGACCTCTTTTTGATTTTTTATCAAAAGCCTCAAAACACATCGACACAGCCTTTTCTGAAGGCAAGATTCTCTGTGATGATGGCTTGAGCACTCCTTCGACAAAAGAAAATGGGATAAAACCTAACATAAAAAAACTACAACATCAAGAAATTTCATTCCACGAAAAAGTATGATTATTCGAAATGGAATCTTACAAGATGTGTGGCATTCGAGGACCAGTCTAATAAATACCATAAAACCTATACATGTATTACAAAAGCAAAGTTTGTTCAGTGAAAATTAACTGCTGTTAATAAATATCTATAGTATCAAACAACTAAAATCACCTTGCAGAAAAGTTTAATGGTGCCGTCCGGTGCTCTAGCAATAACAGACATACGTTTCCTCGCGCTTGTGAACTCTATCACATTGAGGATTTCATACTTCTGTCTCACTCCTAAAGCAATTATCTCAACTGTTGTGGGCGTTCTTGTATCAAATACAAAACCAAATGATCTAGCGCCTTGAAGCAGAGCTCTTTCGTCTGAAAATACAATGGAATAGCATGAATACAGCCATGTTCTTACTTACTTACAGTATAAAACAAATAGAGAGAATGTCAGCCACAAATAGAAGAGGGCAGAGGCTTCACAACCAAATCATTCTAAATATATATCAAATGTTTGCAATATTTTACAATTTAAAATAAAATAAATATTTTGTAAACCAATTTCAGTTAAACAAAAAAAAACTTCAGTTTACAAACTAGTAACTGTTACTGTAAAAGTATTTGTAACGTAAGGACAATATATTTAATCATATAATTAGAGGACTAATTAACTAGGCGTTGTAACCTATTGCCACGCGGTTCTTACCACTTATAGTTTAACGCACCTGACAACTGCACTCGAAGAACTAGTTTTTACAACTATTACTGAATAAACTGTAGTAAATAATAAACACAATTCACTGGAAGGTTAAATATTCGGTGAGACTATGTTGACTTAATTTAGCCATGATTACTAATTTATGGGCTAGACGTGACTCACCAAACGGACAACTAGTGTGAACAAAATTAGCCGGGTATTATAATTACCTTTACATTGGAATATAAATTATACGGCACTCGATAAAACAACCTGTCTTCGTTGTAATTCGAAACCATCTAGATCTATGTACCCGTCGATTGGCCAATCGATAAATCGAACAGTGGCGATCCGTCTCAAGATTACAATGTTAGGCTTATCACGTGTTATTTAAATTGTTTGGCCAAAGTCGAATTATTAACTGTACCAAATTATTGAAAGAAATGTACAGAGTGTCTATGGAGAAACAGAAATAACTTTTAGGATATATTCTATACATACAAATAAAGAAAACAGTTCATAATGAACATATACCCTAAACTGTTTAGTTTTCAATCGAATCACCATTTTGTGATTGAACAACTGCGAATGGTATGTAGTTGACATTTTGTATACTACTTAGTGTTACGAAGTCCTACATGTAGAAAAATTATTAACCGATATCCTTTAATAATTTCAAAATGGTTGTCATTTAAAATTTGCAACATCAGGAAAACTATTAATTTTATACAAAAAGGTATAAAAGACAAAATAGTTTCCACTTTTATCAATAAATAAAATGGATTATAAAAATTTGTTGTAAGTAATGCAAGAGCGCCTATATGATATTTTCTATGGAGGGGGGGGTGTTAGATCGTGGTATGGGATTAAGGAGTACCCTCCCCTCCTTCGGCAAAAGGGGTCCAGGAAAATTTTTGACCTCCCGAAAGGTTTAAAATTTGGGAAGCCAATTCAGCTGTTCAGATGAAATATTAATCCTCACAGCATTGAGTCTGTACCTTTACAGTGACAATGAATACATAAAGCGATAACATGCCTTGAGGCTGCACCAAGTAGTGACCCTACAGCTCATGCTTGAACTCTTGTAAAAAATCAAATAAGTATATAGATGGCAAACAACATTTAAAACATATGTTAGTGCTAATCTCTTAAAAGAAAAATATCTTCCCGTAAATAATAATACACATATTTTCCTTTCCCTGGAAGCTAGGGGGGGGGGGGGGATAGGTATGGACGCTCATGAAGTAATGGTTAACCAAGTTATAATTTCTTGGTAGTTGCATACAACACAAAGATCAGCCTAGAACGTAAATGTTCTGCTAATGTAAAAATGTTTCGAATATTATATTGATGCGAATAAAGTCAATAGAAAACAAATACAAGTTTTATTGCAAAAAAATAACATTCTATACCGCATTTGAAAAAACAAAATTTGTAAAACAAGTTTACTATCCGGAACATTTTTCACAAACATGGCCAATTTAGAACAAAAAACCGCTGTACATAAACAAAGATGAAATTAAAATATAAAAAAAGATAAATATATATGAAATAATACTGGAGATACAAACACTCAGAGAGGGGGAGAACTGCTGTGCATAAAAAAAAGAGGTGATAAACAACAGCTTACCCGGTGATGAAGCATGGTACATAATTTCTCCCGTATCTGGTTTCTTCTCCGGTATCACTGTGTGACAAACAGACATCAGAACCATGAATTCTCGAATTGTGCTTGCTAGTGGATGACCTTGTTGTAAGTGCTGAAAACCAAACAACAAGAATCAGAAAATAAATATTATCTTTCTTGCTCTCTAGAAATATTGTACGAAATTATGAAAACCACGACAAAACCTATCCTGTAGGTCTATTGTTATTTCCGGAGATTACCCTGAACTAAAAGACAGAGAGTTTCTATAGCAGAATTGTTTGTATATGAAGTTAGTTAGGTGTAAACAATCCAGCTTACATGTTGTAGGAGAGGACTAAGTGTCACAGACATCTTCCTTTTTTTCCTTCGCACGCCATGCTGGCACCTTCAGTTGCGCTTGAGAAGTCAGAAAAAAAAAGATTGTGGGGTAGAGAGAAATTTACGCTTGAAAATATGGTTGCGTTACTTTTTTTGTGGACATTCTATAAGTTTATGGATGTGCTGTTCTATCTAAATACAGTGAGGGAATCCTCACCTACTTGTGCTATCACTTCGCAAAGTAAAATGGAAAAATACGACAAGGTAAGTTAGTTTAAAATTTTTACACATCTTTGATTCACACAAAGATCTATGCACAATAGCAAACTATAAGTGCAGTTCAAGCCACCATGGTTGTTTTATTATCAAATGTGGAACTTTATTTTGTAATAGGTAGATAACTATCATAATGCTCGGGTAATTATTTACACAAGGCGTCTGTGAATTTGATGGATGAGTCATGCCCAGTTCTTAAATTAATAATTATGCGTAAATTAGGTCTGAAGAATCTGTATGATTCCTAACTCTAGTTGGCCCACTATTTAGATAGATTAGATTAGATTATATTATATTGGGGTGGACTCCTCCTTTGAGAAGGTTTCCTTGCACGTCAACCCTTGGTTTATTGTGCCCCCTACGTCCTACGCCTAGCCTGTACCCCTTGTGAGATCCAGGATTTTCTCCTCCGAGTATGTGTCTTCTTCGTCCCCTGGTTGCTGGATTCCTAAAAAGCCTTTTCCTTCTACGTTCAAGAATCCCGCTATCTAATATGATGTGTCTTCCTGACTCTTCGGCCTGATCACAAAGCCGACAGTGTCGATCGCCTTCCAGGACTCTCACTGTTACTGGATGTTTCCTAAACTGACCATTTCCAGTAATGAGTCCTACAAATCTTTTGAGCTGCTGTCGGTTTAACTTGGTTAGGGATTTGGTAAGCTTAATGTTTGGTCCCTTGATCAGTCATTTAGTTTGTGTGTGCCCGAGCAATCTACACCATCTTTGGCGTTGCTCTTCCCTGGCCCAGCTGTTTACTGCGTTCTTCACCATGCTATGGCTAATGCTGCACATTGGTTCTGGTTCATAAAGGGCAGATGCTCCTTCCTTTGCAAGAGCATCTGTCATCTCATTTCCTTGTCCTGGCACCCATCTCAATACCACCATGTTTAATGAGGATAGTCTGGTTAGTGTTGAGAGACATTCCTTCGCAAGTCTGGATGTGACTTGTGCTGAGTAACTCTATTTACTTTAGTTATATGTTTCAGTCTAATGAATCACGTAAATTAGAAATTAATAATTTTTCAAATAATAATTGTCAAAGTTGGTTCTCCTTTGTACGGACACCACATATGGTTGTCAAGATCCGCTACCCAATAGATTACAATGGCTAGACATGTTATCCTCTACTTATGTGATGAAATATATGACTTCCTTGATCCGTGCATTACAAACCAATTTTTTTTCTGTAATAGAAATAAGCTTATAGATAAAAATGTAACAAATTTTACTGCTTGTCTGATTTGTTTCCTCTTGTGCTGTAGTATTTAAAAACACAGATAGCTGAACAAAATACATGCACAAAGGTAAAATGTTACCAAATATCATTTTATGGCATTATGCAGGATTTTACAATCAAATATTTGAATACAGAATCAGAAGCAGATGCACTAACCGAGAATTGCTCAGGACATTGTTCTACCAAACCACTTCTCAATACTTCTAAAAGTTTTGAAAAATCTGACATTTTTTTTATGAAAATTGAAACAGTTTAAAAAAAAAAAAAAAAAAAAAAAACATCTACGAATTGCTCACGGTGTTGGTAAAAAGGTAAATTACATTTTCATACAAAGTCAAGGCCATACGTTATTTGAAACCTAACAAACATATAATAAACGGTACCAGGAACTGGCACATACTTTCTGACAAACATATTTAAATTATTAAACAGATTCACTGAGACTTGTAGGGTGGGGTAGGAGAGGTGATTTTTTATTAAAGTTGGAGATTAACTAATAAATATTATTATTATTATCTAGAGAGAAAACTGTTCCATCGATTTCGAACAAATTTGCACCAAACACGTCAATTAGGTCTTTATAGATGCACGAAAAATTGCTTTGAAAAATTTTGAAAAACAACCCCCTTTATGGCCATAAAACCCCCAAAAATCAGTTATTATTATTATTATTACTAGCTAAACGAGAATTTTTAGAAAGATGCGGTTTTTTGCATATGGTAGGACACATTAAAGGCTACAAATAAGCAAAATTTTATCAAAATCATTAGAGCCGTTTTTTTATAAAAAAATAATAACTAATTTTTTGGAGGTTTTTTTGGCCAAAAAGGGGGTTGTTTTTCAAAAATTTTCAAAACCATTTTTCGTGCATCTCAACAGGCCTACTTGAAATGTCTGGTGCAAATTTGTTTGAAATCGATCGAATAGTTTTCGCCATTTTGCTAAAAAACCCCCAAAAATCAGTTATTATTATTATTTTTAGCTAAACGAGAATTTTTAGACAGATGCGGTTTTTTGCATATGGTAGGGTACATTAAAGGCTACAAATAAGCCAAATTTTATCAAAATCGTTAGAGCGTTTTTTTTATAAAAAAATAATAACTAATTTTTGGGGGTTTTTGCAAAAAAAGGGGGTTGTTTTTCAAAAATTTTCAAAACTGTTTTTCGTGCATCTATATAATCCTACTTGACATGTCTGGTGCAAATTTGTTTGAAATCGATCGGATAGTTTTCGCCATTTCGCCAAGAAACCCCCGAAAATCAATTATTATTATTATTATTATTATTATTAGCTAAACGAGAATTTTTAGAAAGATGCAGTTTTTTGAATATGGTAGGACATTAAAGGCTACAAATAAGCTAAATTTTATCAAAATCGTTAGAGCCGTTTTTTTATAAAAAAATAATAACTGATTTTTTTGAGGTTTTTTGGCCAAAAAGGGGTTGTTTTTCAAAAAATTTCAAAACCCTTTTTCGTGCATCTATACAGGCCTAATTGACATGTCTGGTGCAAATTTGGTTGAAATCGATCAAATAGTTTTCTCTCTAGCTTTGTATACATACAGACATACAGACATACATACAGACATACATACAGACAGACATTTTGTAAAAACCACTTTTTTGGACTCAGGGGGTCCCAAAACGGATATTTCCACAAAAATCTCAACATCTTTTTTTTTTGCGATCACTATACTGTCTCTATACTATAATACTATAGTATAGAGAAAGTATAGTGATCGCAAAAAAAAAAACACAGTAAGAAGTACAGTGAGAAAGTAAAAGCATGCAATTCCATAAAATACACTATACAAAACAAACACTGGTTGAAAGACAAACAATAATTCTGTAATTACCTGAACTAGGAGGGAATCCTGAGGATAATCACTAGTAGGCAGGCTGTACAATTGATCTCCTATACTGCACTGTTTGAACTCCATTACGTTACGAGTAAGTGTTCCCGTTTTATCAGAGAATATGTATTTCACCTGTTGAAAATATTAAAAATGAATTTCACGCAGTATTTTCTCAGTGCATGTGCACAACTTGTAATTATTTCACTTATGCCTATAATTAGAACTCAAAAACATATAATTAGATCAATTTTATTTAAATCTAAATTAGAAACGTTCCTTGCTCTTATTTAGGCAGTTGAATGTTATATCTTTGTGTATGACATCCTAAATGCAGCCAAAAAAGGAAAGATATGAGGGCGTACCCAAAAGTAACCGGAATTGCGCTTCCATGGGCGAGGCTTGTGTAGTACGCATTCCTGCCACTAGACATGTATAGTGCAGCTCGTCGCCAGTTCAGTGAGACCGGTGTTGTCGACCTGGCTTGTTTTGTTCATCGTAGTAGTCATAGTTTTCACTGGTGCCGTTTTGTTTTCCTTTCGTTTTTTATGATGGCTAGTTTAAGTGAACAACGTGCGTCTGTGAAATTTTGCTTCCTGCTCGGTTAAATTGCGCTGACACTGTTTTAATGTTGAAAGCAGCTTACAAAGATGATGCTTTGGGAAAAACTCAAGTGTACAAGTGGTTTGCTCGGTATAAAAAAAGGTGATATTGTTCAATGATTGTCAGATATTAGTGGGCGATATTAGATTGCACAAACAGCCATCTCTGTTCGCCAGATTTTGGCCAAAAATTGCATGGTTCCATTACCCCATGCTCCATACCTGGCTTCGTATGATTTTTTCTTATTTCCACGTATGAAAAATGGTACGAAAGCAGGAAGCAAAATTTCACAGCTGCACGTTGTTCACTTAAACTTGCCATCATAAAAAACAAAAGAAAAAATGGCACCAGTGAAAACTATGACTACAGACGAACAAGGCAAGCCGGGTTGACGACAGTGGTCTCACTGAACTGGTGACGAGCTGCACTATACATGTCTAGTGGCAGGAATACGTACTATACAAGCCCCGCCCATGGAAGCGCAATTCCTGTTACTTTTGGGTACGCCCTCGTATCTTTCCTTTTTTGGCTGCATTTAGGGTGACATACACAAAGATAAAACATTCAACTGCCTAAATAAGGGCAATGAATGTTCTAATTTAGATTTAAATTAAATTGATCTAATTATATGTTTTTGAGTTCTAATTATAGGTATAAGTTTCTTTTTATTAGTTGTAAGATCATATTTAATGTATATATATGTGTTTTCTTTCTATTAATTAACAGTCGATAAATATTAAAGGTTATTTCTAAAATGTCAACGTTAATCAGCCTAACCAATCCCCTTCATATTTCTGGAATCAGGACATAGAATCTACAACCCAAGATAAATAAAAATAAAAAAATAAAAGTAAAGTCTTTTATTAAATCAAAGAATAAATAATTAAATTCAATTTTATATATTCTATAACAGTAGCGTTATACTGTGACAAATATTTTCTAACTATAATAAATACAAATCATAATTTAATAATTACCATGCCTAATTCTTCATTAAGATTTGATGTTCTAGCTACTGCAGGAGTGTTTGTCTCCTCGTGGTACATATCCATGTCCATATTAATGAAAATAGCCTAGAAAAAATACAGTACATATTTAAAATTAAGAACATCGTAAAGAACATTTTAAAACTAAACTATGGTTTTTGAATTTTGGAGAACTCGTTAAATTCTGCAAATTCGTTTAAACTTGTAATCAATTACCATCTACTAGTGTTACAATGTTTTTGATATTTATTCAAAACTTAAAGTAGGTCTTCATCGTCGAGAGAAGAAGTTGGAGAAATTTCTCAAGAGACCTAATGACAATGTGCACTGAAATTAATTACAAATTTGTCCTTCGACTGCGAAGGAATCTGAAACGAGTAAAAATTAAAGTAGTTAAATTACTACTGTTTCAAATTACATTTTAATACCGATTATTCGTAAAATCACGGTTAATCATATTCAAGCGTAGTTTTCTTTTGCAGACATTTGCCATTGTTTTGAATTACATTTTAATACCGATAGCTCATAAGCTTAGTGAAAATAATAATCGGATTTTTTTCCACGGATATTTGTTATTGCATTTTAACTTTCATTTTATAGCTGGTATTTCATCAAGTGAGAGCATATTTCGTTTTTAAAATATTGTTTTTATTGCCTAGAAGCATTTCCTACATCTTATACTTTTCCGTGGTGTACACTTTTTTTTTTTGGTCCTCCTAAAAAGCGTAAAATCTTCCCACCTGCAGGTACTAAAGCAACTTCCCACAACATTCAAAGTTTCCTCAATTAGTCTACTTTTAAAAACTGAGAAGTTCTGCGGTAATAATTTGTTGAGTGTGATCTCTCGTCGTTTATTATTTGTACGTTTTTAGTTATTTTATTATATTCGTTTGTAACCGAATGCGCTGTTGATAATTATGACTATATAAGTCTGTCTTGGCCAAACAATATAATGTCTACGGCTATAATACAACAAATAAAACATATATGTATAAAATATAATTAATAAGAATCAAAATAAGTTTTTAAAAAAACAAATAAAGTTGCTAATTTCATTACCTGCACAAACCTAACCACTTCCAAAGTCACCTGAAGTGATATAGGGATCAAGTTGTTGTAGAGAATAATGAACGTAAGCAGATTGTAGCCAAAGTTCTTGCTGACGATATCTGCAGCAAAAAGAAAAGAAACCATACAATATAAAACTATTAAGTTTGTCTTGTTTATTTAACCCTCATTTACAAAGAAATTCTGTGAATGTCGTCACATTATCAGTACATAGTAGAGTCCCGTTATTCCAAACTAATTGGGACCAAACACTGTTCGGTTTAGCGGGAATTCGGAACAGGCGGATTTCATGAATAATATCAACGTAATGACTTGTTTTAAGGCATACGTTCTTGATGCGGCATATGGCAGACGCGGCAAATGCTCATGACATCGCCTTACGCTACGATTAGAGATGGGAATTACCGTTACATTGTGGTAATAGTCTGCAACGTTTCACGGCGTCTTGGTAATAGGTAGAAATAACGTATTAAATTTGTAACGTATTAATAGGTGGCGGGAAACTGCCGAGGTGTTATTTGATATAACGTTGCAGACGAAATTACTGAAACTATTAATTTGGTAATATGATGTTGCGTGGCGGGTAAGTTACTAGCAGACCGTTTTAGCAAGGTGTATTTATTTATTTAGTATTTCCTTGGAGACAGATTATTTTAAGAAATGTTACTGATATTTTCAAGTAATATTGTCTGTAGCGTTGCTTGAATATTCCAAGAAACGCCTTTATCAACAAAATACATTAAAACAATCATTTTCAGAATGATTAGATATAAATATATAATATAAAAATAATAATAAGATTTAAACTTAGAGTAATTATTGATAACTCAAAATTTAAAAACGTCAAATTTTAAATACTCAGCTTCAAATTAAAATAAACATTATATAAAGCAGTTTTATTTTTTTTAAATATTTTATGTCAGCAGTAATTATTATTATGTCAATGAGCATATAAGCTATTAATTATGTGTAATGGATTCTTGGATTAAATGAATACAGACAACGGGAAAGGCAAGAAATATTTCCTGGGACCTCACACCAAACATCCTGTTTACTCAGGTTTAATAATGTGTAGCCTGTGTGTACGTTGATGCATCCTGTTAATATTTTAAAGTATTAACGCAAGCGAAGAAAGTAATCTGTTGGCCGTTTTCTCAAAGGGTATTATTTTTGTCAAGGTATTATTTTTGTCAAGGTGTTATTTTTGTCAAGGTATTATTTTGTAATGTAATGTAGAGATATGATTACTTGTTGCAAGACTTGGAATTAACACCCCTCTGGAACGTTCGTCAGCCTCCTTCACTGCGTTATCGCTTTACGTTACAAAAATAATAGGGTGTCCTACGTAACGTATTAACGTGGTAATAGTCTGCAACGCATTCATAATTTAATTTTTCCTGTTACGTTAAATAACGCCCACCTCTAGCTATGATATGTTCATGCGGTGGTGGCGGAACATTCCATCCTCAAGTCAATTCAGTGTTCTTTGTCAGATAAAAATCACTGACTTTACTTCTTAGAGTAGGTTTACACCATCTGTTTTTTCCCTTCCATTGCGTTACAATTTCGTTTTCTTCTAAAAACGGAAGGGAAGGGATAGGCTGTTTGAACTGTCCGTTAGTACTGTATCATCTGGAAAAAAGATCGAGAAAAAAATAAAAATCCTTTGAGATAACAAAAATGGAGGTTAAAAACGGATGAAAGCAACCGTCAGGTGGCAACAACACTACTAGTGCCTAGCTGTTGTATCTAATCCTTCCTCCTTTCTGAAGGACCAGGTATCCGTTTTACCGGACGCAGTTGCGGTAGCTTCTTTCCCGCAAAACGGATGGAAAACGTGAAGGAAACAAAACTGGACAATTCCATTGGGACTAATGTGTTGTGTAAGATTGTTGAACTATTGAATAAAGAAATAAAAAGTGTTAAACTAAAGCTTCAGGATTCTTAAAGTAAAGGGCAGGGAAAATGCATAAGACATGAGTCAGTTCAATATTTTGATAAAGGCAGACAAATTTTAAAGTCAATTTCAGTATTAATTTGAATAAATGTAAAAGGCAGACAAGTATTAAAATTAATTATTATATTCAATTTAAATGTGAGTTTAAAAATAGACAGTTTATGCACTGACTTTAAGACGCGGAAAGTATACGAGTTTCAAGACGCATTTCGAAAAGTAACTTCCACACCAGTCTAGACGAGATAAGAAGCAAACACCTGCAGGCTAGTTCCAGGAAAAATGGTCTACGTGATTTTCCACATGCAAGATCTAAAGAGGAACGCACAGCTAGCAACCAAAAGAGTGTAATGCAACCTTGAGGATTTATGTATTGTCAGACGTTCCTGATTGGTGGAGAGAAAGTAGACGCCGAATGAAGGTAGCAGTGGGAGAATAACGCCAACGGCACTTCTCATCGAGACGTCAAGTTATTAAGACGTGGGTTTTACCCAGTGAGTAAATTTGTCTTAAAATGTGAACATTTTACAAGACAGTGATGTATTGAAGAACTGGTTTAATTTTTGCCAAAGTTAATAATTAATTATCATCGACAATGGTGTGTGTTGTGATAGGCGAACTTTACAAGTTTTTTAAATAATGTGACAGTAAAACGGGCACGATGGACTAGGCTTCGAAAGTGTTGCGCGTGCAAGTGGGTTTTTCTTCTTTTTTTTTAAATTAATAAGTTTATGTGTCTGCCTTTTTACGTAAGTATTATGTACCTGTATGTACCATATATTTTTGAATTTAAATTGATCTATGTTATTTGTTTGACTACATTTTTTTTGTCGAAATGACTTATAAGGTTGTACATTTTTTGTAACTTGATATAAAAAGAAAAAACATGCTAGGCTAGGCCAATTAAAATCAGTTTTTATGTGAACCATCATAGTTTGATTTCATTATCCTATATTCCAGCAAGTACTTGTTCAGGAACCTCACGATCCTGAGTTGTAAGTTGTAAACTAAATGAGATTAGAATATTTCAGTTGTAAAAAGACAACAGGTAAAGAAAACTAGTGTAGGCTTAACCTAAATTCAATATTTTATTTTTAACAAGTATTAATAATCATTTTTTTAAAATTTTATAACGCCTAACGTTATAGTTGTCAATTTCCGTTAACCAAAACGGAACGGAAGAGAAAAAACAAGATGGTGTAAACTTACATTTAAGTGTGTGTAAATTAGTTATTTTTTGTGTTTAGCAGTGATTAAAAATGATTCTACAGAATTGTATAAATGGAGCCGACAAGTACTGTAAGTAACCAGCTTTCATTCCAATTTGGTTTCAGGCGTGGCGGATTTTTGGATTAGCGGGGTTCGGAAAAGCGGGACTCTAATGTAGTTAGGCCTACTCTTAATTAAGTCCTTTTATAGAGAGAACAAAAAAATTTCAATATTAATCTTTGTTTAATAATCATTTTTAATAAGAACACAAAGACAACGGCGAAGGACAGACCGTTATGAGAATAAAACAGTAAAATATATATTTAAAATACAAAAAACAATACATTACCATCCATTCCAATATACCAATGAGACGCATGCCCTTTGGTCCACAGTTCATTGCAGATTGCAGACAAAAGGCACAAAACTATGAGTAAAAAAAACAACATCAGTACTTGAGTGTTTGTCATTCTGTCGACGGTGGACCGTTTCAGAGGTGCCGATGTTGCATTCTTCATAAGTTTGGTTTCATGACCTGTATAGATGACCATTCCGAACACCCAACTCGTGTTACGCAGCATCGCCCCTCGTAATAAGATCCTGTCTGGTCCAAGTGGTATAACCCTGACCAAAATAAAAAAGTTGTAGGTGAATAATAGACTTTGATTACTGACTCTACTGTGTTTTACTTCTAGAAAGAAAACTTCAGCTCATACGCTAATTTTCATTTGATGAAAAATATTTTACTCAGTTTATTGCATTAATAGATGAAGGTATTTCACCAGGCTTGGACAAGGACTGACAAATTAGGACTACATCTACAGGTAAAAAATATACAGGGTGTGCCATAAGTAAAGTACCAAACTTTATAGAATAGTTCTATGGGACAAAATAAAAAAAAGTTCATATAAACACAGACCCAAAAACGCTCCGTTTTCTAGATATCCGCCATTTTGTTATTTGTACAAAATAATTCTTTTCTAGAGAACGGTTTGACTGACGGTTGACATGGCATGAAGTTTAACCTAACAATGATATATCTCAAGAAAAATAAGCGATTATATAAAATCATGAGTTTCAAAATGGCGGCTGTTTAAAAATTTATAACCTAAATTACTCAAAAACCGTACATTTTAACAAAAAATGTCATGATAGCTTTTTTGTAGCACTTTTGATTCCCTATCGGGTGGTGTAACTGTCAAAACAATCAGATGAAGGATAATAGTTAAGCTATGTGTAATAATTGGTTTGTTCAACTCAGCATCCTATACCAAGACAGTAAACACAGCAATATTGTATGTAGATTTGATGTCATTATCTTTTAACTTAGCTATTATCCTGCATCCGATTGTTTTGACAGTTATACCATCCGATGGATAATCAAAAGGCCTACAAAAAAGGTGTCATGACATTTTTTGTCAAAATGTACGGTTTTTGAGTAATTTAGGTTTGAAATTTTCAAACAGCCGCCATTTTGAAACTCATGATTTTATATAATCGCTTATTTTTCTTGAGATATATCATTGTTAGGTTAACACTCAAAGAAACCTAAAAGAAAAGAATTCCCTAGGAAAGAATTATTTTGTAAAAAAAAAAATATCTAGAAAACAGAGCGTTTTCGGGTGTGTGTTTTTATGAACTTTTTTCTTATTTTGATACATACAACCATTTCCCGAAGTTGTAACTTACTTTACTTATAACTTAATTGTAACTTAGCTGTACTTAAGTTGTTTGGCACTTTACTTATGGGACATCCTGTATATACAGGTAAAACATATATTACACTGGGGATGATGAATCAAGGAGTACAAATATTTTAGCAAGATTAAAAGTTTAAAATGTTTGAGTTTAATTTTAATATCAAAAACTCTTCCCGCTTTTTTATCTTTCAAAACCCTCGATCGCTCTCTAGTCTTAACCCTAGAACCGGCAATGTTAACGAAAATGGATTTTTTGGCGTGTGCAAGCATTTATTCAAAAATTCGTCAAAAATAGTAAATTAACCCCAATTCAAAAGTATTCCTTAGCTTTTTTGTAGAGAAAGGTTCAAAGAATTTGTATATGCCAGTAAAAAAATTATAGATGTAAAATTTAGAAAGTTATTAGCTCAAGAAACAAAAAATGTTCAGTTACGAAAAATAAAAGTTCAACTTTAAGTCTACGTAAAAAGTAGTAAACATTTTTTGTAATTTTTTCCATAAAGGTAAAAAAGTTTTGTAATTTAGTTCTAAATAGAACTGTATAAAAACATTTAACATTTTCAAATTTCTTATTTTGAAAACACGAGATTTTATGTTCTTACTACAAGTCTGCTATCAAAAGTATGCCAAGTTAGAAACGTAATTTACTAATATATGCTGTGCCCAAAAATAAAATATTATTATAACAAAGTGTATAGAATAAATCAAAGAACTGAACTGTATACTTGTAAATTATCTTTTCATAAAAGTGTTTGACTTAGAAGTATTTGAATAACAAAAGTTAGAAAAATATAGTAAACTCTTGTCTGTACAAGATGCGTGCGCATTCTCGTATGTCTGGCTATGTTGTAAAAGTCCGTTACGCTACAGATTTGAACGTTAGGTGAGACCGTATTAGCAGTCACTTTCCCACGGGCCTACACAATAAACTGTTCAAATATAGCATATTTGGTTTACAGGGGAAGTTAGCTTGAAGAATTATCTTTACAAAGATACCAAAATATCTATAAAAAACGATTGAGGTCATACAGATATCACGTGAAATAAATAACGCTGTTTATTGGTTGGAAAACTGACCAATTGCAAGGGTCTACAAAACCCCTTCTAACTTCAATACTATTGGTCCGATTTTTGATTGGATGAAAGTTTTGGATAGGGGAAATTGTGACGAATCCATCGATACATAGATTTAACTAAGATAACCTACTGGGCGGGTTTTAGAGATTGACAAAAGTTGAGTAATTTCGTTATGTTTTGTACGAATTTTCGGGCGCCGATTGATTTGTAGAAAACTAATAAACTGCTACGATGATTACGTACGTAAATATACGTTTTAGAAAAAAATTGTAAATACAAAAAATAAAGTTTGAAACATTACCTTTTCAATGGTGTTTGTCTTTTTGAGATTGGAAGATTTTTAGTGGGTCAAATATTCAATACAATCACGCGTTACAAATGTGTTGTCATGATCGCACGTTTCGTGCGATCTGCCGGTTCTAGGGTTAAAATGATTGGGGAAATTTTTGAACCCTCTCGTCTCAAACTTAATTATTTACTTTCATCCAAGCCTGGTATTTACCTTTGCTTGTTTACTACCATGCTCCTATAATTATTGTAGTTTTTATGTAAAAGTTTATATCTCATTTTCACAAAATTTTGTTTAGGCTACCAAGAATAGGTTTTATACAATACAGGTTTGTTGAACAAAAATTTCAATCTTTTAATATTTTTCTATATAAAAATTATTCAATCATGTTACTCATCACATTTATTTCACAGCCAAAAAACACAAAAAATAATATAATAATAACATTAGGTAGAATGAAAATAAAATAAAATAGATAATATTTGATTAAGAGAGCAAAACAAAAGTATTAGGTTTTGTTTAAGTATTACAGATAATTGTGAAATCAGATGAATTCTATTGTTACTCACATACGTATGCTTTTACACTCGCGTACGAGACATGACACGGACACAAGGTTAGACAAATTCCTAGTCTGAGGGTACTGTAGGCTTACTTTATTCACATTTAAGAAAGCAAATTTGTTCACTATTAAAATGGATTTGACTTGAACAGTGACAGTTGTATTGTCAGCATATTGAACTAAATTGATTACGTTTGGATGTTACTGATAACTAATGATAATCATACATAGTGTGGGGACAATTAATTGATTGTAATACTCGTACTTTTCACATACAGTACCGGTACCTAAGTTCTACTCATGTAAAATAACAATTATAGTTAAGGATTTCCAATCTTATGAAATAGCACAAGATGTTTAAATTTTTAAGCGTACAATTCTAAACCAATAATAACTTGATTACAATTTATCTAACAAATGCTCAATGTTTCAATTATAACTTGGAACTATTAACGAGTATTGTCTTAAAACTAATATCAAACCAAGTATCGCATTAAAACATAATTAACTTACTGATTTCCTCTCATTTTCAAAGTGCCGTTAAAGTCATAAATTATACTATTGGGTAATTCACATTCCACTGTTCCGGAAAATAGTTCTAAATCTTTGGTTTCTAAAAGCTTTGATGTTTCTTCCAGGCCTTGTCTAATTTTTAAGTTTGTTTCTCCGTCAAGGTTCATGGTTTCAATGTAACACATGGCCTGTGGTTCGCTAAAATAAAACAAAGAGCAAATTATTGATGTATCATTGTAACAAGCCTTGAAATTACTAAGGGAAAAATAACAAACATAATATTTAGTAAAATCTACATTTAATTTATTTCAGTTTATTTAATATTGCTCTTATGGGATAAAAATAAAAATTCAAGATCGCCGCTACTACAGCAGACCCTTCAGCCATCATTATTCACTATATAAAAATACTAACAGGCCCGATCTGGCTTTGCACGGATAGACAAATCAAAGTTAAATGTATATTAACAAAAAATATATATATCAATAAATATATTATTCTATGTATTTCTTATGGGGATTTTTAATAACTTTAACCCCCCCAAACCCCAATAAAATCTAGAATTTTTAAAAAATCTTTCTTAGCGAGCACTTATTGCCTTAGAGGAAGTTACATACCAAATTTCATTCCAATCCGTTAGGTGATTTTTTTTAGTAACTTTGACCCTCCTAAACCCCCCCTAAAATTTTGAATTTTTTGAAAACCTTTCTTAGCGAGCACCTAAGGTTCTAAAGGAAGCTATACCAAATTTCATTCCAATCCGTTCGGTGATTTTTGAGATTTTGTGATGAGTGAGTCAGTGAGTGGTATTTGGATTATATATATATACAAAGAGAGAGAGAGAGATATTAACTGCACAGTTTGTTTTGTATGTGTACTACATATCCTGTAATAAAATTTCATTTTTATTTTACAGTTTTAAACATTACTTTCTCACTTTGCTAAAGTATAGAGAAAGTATAGTGATGGCAAAAAAATCGATGTTGAGATTTTTGTGGAAATATCCGTTTTGGGACCCCCTGAATCCAAAAAACTAGTTTTTACAAAATGTTCTTTCTAGCTTTATGTATACAAAGCTAGAGAGAAAACTATTCGACCGATTTCGAACAAATTTGCACTAAACATGTCAATTAGGCCTGTATAGAAGCACGAAAAAAGGTTTTGAAAAATGTTGAAAACAATTCCCTTTTTGGCCAGAAAACCCCCAAGAAATCAGTTATTATTTTTTTTATAAAAAAACGGCTCTAACAATTTTGATAAAATTTTGCTTATTTGTAGCCCTTAATGTACCCTACCATATGCAAGAAACTGTATCTTTCTAGAAATTCTTGTTTAGCTAATAATAATAATAATAACTGATTTTTGGGGAGAATTTAGCCAAGCAGGGGGTTGTTTTTCAAAATTTTTCAAAACCTTTTTTCGTGCATGCCTAATTGACAAGTTTGGTGCAAATTTGTTCGAAATCGATCGAATAGTTTTCTCTCTAGCTAATAATAATAATATTAATTAGTTACTCTCCTACTTTAATGTATCCCCTGTCCTACTTTAATACAATAATTATGAAGTCACAGTGAATCAAATTCTGTTTTAATAATTTAAATATGTTTGTGAGAAATTATGGTGCCAGCTTCTGGTACCGTTTATTTTTAAATAATATATGAATACTACAAATATATTTAACTTAAAACGCCCGTACTATGCAAACAATATCTACACAGGTTGGCCAACTTATTGCAACCACTTAATGTATCCGACCCAGCCACCACGTTAGGGCTGATAGTTGCAAGTCTACTACATACATAATTTGTCTTATCAAAAATATCTATTTTCGTACCTGGAAGATAAGACTAGTAAATCGGCAGGGAAAAAATTGTTGTTATGAATTTTGACTATGTCGCCTACAACAATATGCCTCCATTCTATCCACTGCCAACAGTTTCCTCTTAAGACTTCCACTTCCCTGTGATTAATCTCTCCATCTGCCCTGTGCCTTTTCTGAAAACAAATACAGAACGCTTTAAAGCAAGCGTAGAGCTTACAATACATAATCATTTGAAAATAACGTAACTCTTTAAAACACCCGGGTGAGGCTAAAACTGCAGTTAAGTCACAAACAGAATCACTGGAAGAAATATACAGTGTGGTATAAAGTACCTTTTCATGATGTCAATAATCTAATCAGCTGATTTCATTTACTCAACAGTGGGGTGGATTTCTTAGAAATTCATGTTATTACGACTGGTTTAGTGAGCATTTTATGCAGTGTTGTGTTAGATTAAAATGGCCGATACAATGTCTATTGGAGAGAGGATTATTACTTGCGATTTGGACCGTGAACATAAAATTGAAGATCAAAGTATTAGACGGCCCGTGTAAATGTTTCGCAAGGTATGAGTACTTACCTGATTTAATACGTTGATTTAACTCAGTTAATTATGTTGGTTTATAAATAACAGTTTATGACAATTTACGTTGTTTTAATTTCCGTGATAGATTACACTTGCATATAGAATGTAAACAATTTAACTAAGAGCTGTCATGTTAGTTAACTTTTCTGAACTAATAGACCGATTGCCTCGTATCTTTCGACAATTAAAACAATCTTAATTCTATTTGCAATTTACAGTCATGTTATTTTATTGTTATTTTTTAAATAGTATAAGCAGACAAATTATTATAAACAAGACTTTTTTATATACATTTATTGATCATGAAAAATTACAAACCAAATCTAAACTTTTCTGAAAACCATTTTATGCAGATTCTACACATTTCGCACGCTTGTTCCCTTCTTCAAAGAAATTTTGAAATGTATTTGGTATGTATATTTGTTACATAACCTTTTACCCTTGTACAAAAAACCAGAATGTTCTTTTCTACACTTAAAAAAAAACCAGAACGTTCTTTTCTACACTTTAAAGAAACCAGAATGTTCTTTTCTACACTTTAAAAAACCAGAATGTTCTTTTCTACACTTTAAAAAAATCATAACGTTCTTTTGTACACTTTAAAGAAACCATAATGTTCTTTTCTACACTTTAAAAAAACCAGAATGTTCTTTTCTACACTTTAAAAAACCAGAATGTTCTTTTCTACACTTTAAAAATCCAGAATGTTCTTTTCTACACTTTAAAAAAATCAGAACGTTCTTTTGTACACTTAAAAAACAGAACATTCTTTTCTACACTTTAAAAAACCAGAATGTTCTTTTCTACACTTTAAAAAAATCTGAATGTTCTTTTGTACACTTTAAAAACCCAGAATGTTCTTTTCTACACTTTAAAAACCCAGAATGTTCTTTTCTACACTTTAAAAAACAGAACATTCTTTTCTACACTTAAAAAATGGTGGCCATTAAAAATTTGTTATGTCAAATATATCTAAAACAGCTAATGTTACAAAAATATGTTAGGAAACAAAAAAAGTACATTTTTCAATAGCAAACAAAATGGTTTTTTATTCTTCACGTAGCTCAAAAGATAACTAAGTTATCGGCTAAAAATTCAAAACATAATTTCTTTCTGTACTATTATTGTTAATTCTGTACTGTTATAAACACGTGAAATGCCATAAAAACTAGTTCAAATCCATGTGGGGGATTTTACTGTGGGGCAGCCTATGATCTGAGGCCAACTTGCAAAAGCGAGTTTGTCCGCTACGAGCGAAGCAAATCAGTTCATAATCTGAAGCCGCAAGGTCGAGGTGCTAACTTGCAAAGCGCAATCCATAATCCGAGGACGCAAAGGCAAGGTGCATATGTCGGACACGCAATCAGCTATTCAGCGCCCGCGCGAGTAGCCCTAATGGTTGAAAGTTGCATTTCCCTCCCAGCACTTATTTCAAGGGCACAGATGAAAAATAATTCGCTGACGCGAATTGTGCGAACTTACAAAATCAACACCTATAAAAAAAGAGTGTACGTCTGTACGTGAGTTTCTTTTGTTTTTATTCTATTTTTGTATGTATAATACTCCTATTTTTGTTTGTGTAAATCTTATAATATATTTATTTAGTTTTTATATTTAGTGTTACGTTGACATCAGTCTTGGCAAGTTTATTTCAGTGTTTGAACTTGGACATGTGTTTAGTTATTTTTGTATTTTGGTGACTTTTGTTTAATTATGTATAAAAAAAAGAATGATTGTTATTAATTTGTAGCAGATTGAGGAAATAAATACATTTATTATTATTATTATATAATGTAACAGCTGATTTCACCCATCATCTGTAATACTTAAACAAACCCAGTGTAGATTATAGTTTAGGGTTATGTTTACAACTTCAATGGTTATAATTTCTTGTAAAGTAATTTTTTTTTTTAAATATGAGTTATACAACTGCTTTGAGGTTATAAATTATATATAAATACAACCTTTTATGATCAATCTATGTGTTTATACAAATTTAAAGAAGAGACACCTATTCATTTAACTTCGGAAACAGTAGTACATCTTCGTATAACATATAAACATATTCGATTATTAATTTCTTCGCTAAAATATTAACAACTTTTAAATCATTTGATCTGTCAATATGAAATAAAAAGCATTTAAAAGATAGCATTTTTATCTTTCTTTAAATATACAATAACGTATGTAAATAAAAATGTTTTAACTAATAGGCCTACAGTTTTATAATCCTTATTATTATTGTACACATTTACTAAGTTAAAAGTTCCAGTCAGTATAGTTAGGTAGGCCTAGATGAGTATTCCTTAATATTGTTTTTAAATAGTTTGTTTTTTAAATGATGTATTTCTGATGTGTAAATAATTAATCAGCCTGTGATTTTTCACAGTGCTTACTAGTTAAGTTATATTTTAGGGTTTCAACTTTCAATCTGAATACAATCAAGAAATTGTGCACAATTGGATTACAATTTGACATAAAAGTTGCTCTGAAGAATTGATCTACAAGCTCCAAAGCTGAGGTAAATGTGTATAGAGTACAGGAGACTAAAATGAGATAACTTTTTTATGATCATTACATAAAAACGTTCGGTTCATATTTGACTTGTATTAGCACTAAAATTAAATGTGAAATGAAATGAACTATTACTACACAGGATACTGAAGTACTTAATACATAACAGGTTGTTTATTTGGTACTTACAATATCTTCAACTATTTCCTTA
Source organism: Philaenus spumarius (assembly GCA_018207615.1). NCBI lineage: Eukaryota > Metazoa > Arthropoda > Insecta > Hemiptera > Aphrophoridae > Philaenus > Philaenus spumarius. Next base: position 250,325 of record JAGFPH010001076.1, read on the forward strand.
AGTGCAGATACTAACATAATAAATATAAGAGGTACTAGAGTAGTATATCGTCCTGTCGGCGATACATCTGGGATTTGCTAAAACAAAACAAACTCACATTATAATTCAAATAACTATATTATAAATTAACATTCATAATTGTGATAAAACGTTTTTCAGCTATAAAATAAGTCGTTACTAATAGATCTAGTTATTGCAAAATTTTCCTCGACAAAACAAAAACCTAGCAATTTTCAATTTCCTTCCCAACTAAAAAAAGTTGGTCGACAGTATTATTATAGAAGCTTAAGGATGTGTATATGCCAACTAAATAGTTGCGGATTGTATAAGTGACATGCCCAATTCACCGCATTATGGTGCTTATATATGACATTGAGTTTTTTTGGAACTTCAATACAGATATAGTGTATAACAGACCACCTGGGGTCTATTTAGTTCAAAATACAAACTAATAATATTGGTCTTTAACTAGTAACTTGTAAATTTCTGTTGCATGAAAACCTGGAAAATTTGACTAACTTACTAGTAGTGGTTTTTACAAGTTTCTGTTGCACTATTCCAAGTAGTAATATTAGTTACTGCCAAATATTAGTGTTGCCTAATATTATTTTTACAAGTGAATAGTCAGTAATAATTTGCATTTTATTAGTAGTCAAAAGTTTTTGGTAGGTTATGTGAGACTAAATTCTTGCTAGAATAGGAGCTAAAAAGCCCTTCATTGGTCCAGAACCTTTCTGTGGGAGGCCCAAAAGCCATCTGAGAAATGTTGTTGAAGTCTGGACGGAGAAGACCTGGTCTACACATTGGAACAATGCTCCTGGGCTTAGGCAGGCAAAAATGTTTATCTGTCTCTCTAAGTCAAAAGCACAGAAGCTTTTATTATTGGGTAGGAATAACCTTAGACGGATTGTGGGAATTCTCACTGGTCATTGCCCGGCCAAATACCACCTCAAAAAAAATGGGGCTGGTCTCGGAAGACTCTTGTCGATTCTGCTCCCTCGGAACTGAATCGGCTCAACACCTGCTGTGCGAGTGCGAGGCTCTCGCACGGAGAAGATTTACGGCTCTTGGAAATGCTTTTGTTAGCCCGGAAGAGGTCCGTGGTGTTGATCCCGGGACCCTTATTGGTTTCGTAAGAGACCTGAAAGGGATCTGGGATGATCATTAGAAGGGGATGTATACCACAATAGATCTTATGGGTCGCAGTGGTGAGGAGGCTTATCACTCCTCTATCCCAAAAAAAAAGAAAAGTGAGACTAAATTTATTGAGTTCAGTGTTCAATTGCATTGTTTACAATAGTAAAATGATCCAAGATTTACTTTTTGATACTTTATATGAAGTTGAAGATATCCATCAACCTCGAAGAAAATAATTTAGACATCGCATTAATTTTGAGTTTTTAAGTGAAGTGGAATATAATGAAAAGTTTAATATGAGTTCTGTTGGAGTTGAATTTATTTTAAAAAAAATTTAACACGAACTCGTGAATCCAATAAAGGTAGATCACTACTTTCTCCTAAACAACAGTTAAGTGTTGCTCTTAGTGTTAGCTCTTAGTTAAGTGTTGACAGGCAGTGGATGCCAATATTATACCATTGCTGATATTCATAGTGTTCAAAATCAACAGTGTGTCGGGCTGTAATGAGAGTAGCGGCAGCTGTCAATATGCACCTTTTACAGAAAGTTGTAAAATGGCCAGAAAACATTGAAAATGAAGTTGAGAACTTTTTCAGAGTAGCAAATTTTCCTTATATCTGTGGCGTTATAAACAGCTCTCTTATCCTTATTGAAGCTCCGTCCCAACATGAGATTGGCATAGGCGGCACTCACTCAACTGCATGTTTGTATGTGGAGCATCTTGTCAGTTTTTCTTGTTAACTCAAACTGGCCTGGTAGCTTACGTGACAGCCGCGTGCTCGTAGCTCTGTTCTTTATAGATAGATGGAGGAGGGCCGTTTCCGGAATTTTTTACTTTTGGACGATTCTGGATATCCTCTCAGAACCTGGCTTATGACACCGCTGCACCAAAACCCAAATGATGCTGGTGAGCGAAGATATAACAGACGCCTGTTATCAACACGGCCGACTGTAGAATGTGCAATAGGTATATTACAGGAAAAGTTTCCATGTCTTAAATAACTTCGAGTTAATCCAGTGCATGCTGCAAACATAGTTAAATGCTGCACCGCACTTTGCAACATAGCCAGGCGAGGTGAAGACGAATTACCATTGAATTTGAATTGAATGCAAGAAAATTTGGCTATGGAGCAAGAATATGAAAATTAACAAACTCCAACTAGTGCTGAAATTCGGCACATGGAAATTGTAAACATGATGGCTAATGATTAATTATTGTACATAATTACTTATTTCATTTTATTCTAATTTAATTTAGACCATACTTTCTAAACACACCTTTTTTTAATACGCAAACCATCACGTTTCTCACTGTCACTTACGGTAAATTGTAGCAAGCACACAAATAATTTGATCAGCTGACTAGTAATTTGTAAAATTTTGCTACAGTAAAACTACTATATCAAAGCCCACGAAAACAGGCTTGTGTATACCGAGACCTTGAACGCTCCAATCGCAGTAGTGCGTCGTCATGTTCTTCCCACGCTTCTAACTGACTGCAGCTGACTCAACGCATTTATAATTCTTTAAACTGTGCGATCAAGCCTCGAGCGGTAAATACCAGGAGTGTTCGAGGCTAGTAGATATGGCAATGCTGCGCGCCCATCCTATTGGCCGCCACGCAACGGTATTCTTTAGTGGGCTTTGATATAATAATTAGTAAGAGAGTTATCTTGATGCAACACAACATTCTAGTACTAATAATTTAGTAAATTGTAACTTGTAAAATAGACTAATCATATTAGTCCATTCATGCAATAAGCCCCGGTACATACACTGAGCGAACGAATCCGTTTAGACCAGGGGTTCTCAACCTGGGGGCGAAGAAGAATTTCAAGGGAGGCGTGAGTGTTTAAAAAAAAAATTGAATAAAAAAGTAATATTATAGTTTATTCAATTTGTGCCAGCCCTCTCATTAATGTTGAAAATAATTAGCATCACATGCAAACCAAACCTAGATTACCACAAATAAATTTTTATTTAGTTCTTTGATTTCATATGTTCAAAATAAAGTTGTGTGTAGTAATATTCAATTTTGTGTGTGAAATTATTTATATTTTCATTTAATAACCAGGTTCAGCTATCCTAACCAGCTTCAGTTTCAAATTCCATTTGTACTACTTGTATTAACCAAATATGGTGGTGGTATGGGGGCGTGACCTGAAATCATTGTCCAAAAGGGGGAACAGAGCCTGAAAGGTTGAGAACCACTGGTTTAGACAATGGGTTTATCTAAAATCCCACCATTTCCGCACCTAAACAATCTAGAAAAAACATTTTTGTTCACATCCCTGTGCTCCAAAAGGGATATTTTCGGTATAACACACCAGAAAAAACTGAAAAAAAATATTTTGTTCACTAATCACCCTATTTGATAACTTAAAAAATATACTACTTTTTTAGTTCTTTAAAAAAAATGATTTTGAGACTTTTAACATACTACTGAAAAGTTATCATGGAAAAATACTGATGCAACAGATTTTTTTCCGGCAGGTTGGAGCACAGAAACATATCTCAGTTTTTGCATCATCAAGGGCTCATTGATATGGAACAATTTTCACTGACTTTTTTACAAGTTCCCCTTGATTTCCGCATACTACTTTTTGTTTCCTTGATTTTCCCTGACCTCCACTGACGATAGAAACCTTATACATTTCTCTATTACGATAATGTAGGCTACAATTTGTACAAAAGATATTTTACTTTGTAAAATATTACTTTGAGTATAAAAATTTTTAACTATTTTTTAAATAAAAACAAATGACATTTAGAAAAGCAGCACTCACCTGCATCAAAGCAACGAACAAGAAGAAACAATTCGCATATCTCCTGAACTGTTCGAATAAAAAGCTAGGAATGAAAGAGATGACGCTATATTTGGCGGTTGAGATCTGGTTTGAACAATATTTAGTCGGCTGTGGTCTATTGACGAAGATGACTCTATAGTCCTGTGATCCTGATCCGATGATTCCGCAGTCCGGTGCATCCGTTCCACCAGTAACGAGGGTGCTGCGATCTTCACTGTCATCTGTAATCAGAAAAGTTGTATTTGTTTAAGAAAACATTAACACTTTAACATATTAAACTATTTTCGAAAACTTGATGGTCATAGGGGAGACAATGGTTTAAGCAAGAGTCAGTTTGGTTTTATATATATTTTAAACATTTATGCTGAGTCTCAGCTTGTTATCTTGAAAATTACCCGATATAGATCAATGGGTTTCCCGATTTTAGGAGTACCGGACAATATATATTTTAACTCCTATGTCAAGTTTCAATTCGATATATTAAAATTTGACCAATTTAAAATGAGCCAACGCTTCATATATGAATGAGATTTCCCCCTTTTAGTGATTTCCCCTGCTGCAAAATACATACCTGCATTATTATCGAATTTTTTCCAGACAAACCATTGCTCGGACGAAATAAATACGTATGTCCTTTTTTATTGAAAAATACCTCCCCTAAACGGTGGTATTTTTTATTTTCCTCTATCTTCATCCCAGCTCGAAATATTAAGGATAATAAAAAAAAAATTATAATCAAATTTATTTTTAACTTTTTGAAATCGATAGACTGGTAAACATTTTTTAGGTTAAAGTACATACTTTAATGTACTTATAAAAAAAAAAATCAGCCGTATTGTAAATTACTGGAACTTTTGGTCTAAAATGACCCCTACCGACTGGCCTATATACCTTGTGTTCCTGTCCTTTTATATTTATAATACGATGGTGAAATTGACATGGAGTGTTGAAGCTTTGAAAACTTCAAACTTACATTATGAAAAAGAAGAATCTTTGTGGAACATTCACATCAATGTCTACAAAAACTGCGATGCAAGGCAAAAATCTTCAGAACAAATTTCAAATTTGTTGCAGTCTTATATCTGTAATATTGGGGTTGGCAATAGTATAATTTATGTGTTTAGTAAAAACATTAAACTTTATTATGTTTACTTTATTGTAAAAGTATATTTACAAGTTTTTTAAGATTTGTTTTTGAAATCTTGAAACCTGTTATTGATGATACGCCAACTGTAATTCTTTAATAATAGTTAATAAATAATAATAATTCGACCATGCAACTGTACCGCTGACGTGAGTTTAGCAAATTTCCAAAATTAAGTTTATAGGCCTATGTTTTAGGGTTTCAACCAACAATTTGGGAAATAGGTCTATTCACGACGGTGCTGAATAGCTGCAAAATGGTTCGCACGCCATTCCGCATATTGGGAGTATCTTCAATACACAATGCATTTAACGTAATTGTATTCTTTTTAAGTGTTCAGTCACAGTCAGTGGTATATGGCTTTTATATATATAGATCTTAAATAATAAAAGCACTATTGTCATAATAATAAAAGATCTGAAATTATGATTTTAGTAACTTTGATCCCCCCAAACCCCTCCTAAAATTTCGAAATTTTTCATAAACTTTCTTAGTGAGCACCTATGGCCCTAGAGGAAATACCAAATTTCATATAAATCCGTACGGTAGTTTTGAAGAAATCGTGATTTAATAACTTTGATCCCCCCAAACCCCCCTAAAATTTCGAATTTTTTTAAACCCTTTCTTAGCGAGCGCCTATGGCCCTAGAGAAAGCTACATAACAAATGTCATTCCAATCTGTTCGGTAATATTGGAGAAATCGTGATTTAGTAATTTTTACCCTCCAATCCCCTAAAATTTCCAATTTTAAAACCCTTTTTTAGTGAACACTTATGGACCTAGAGGAAGCTCCATACTAAATTTCATTTAAATCCGTACAGTAGTTTTGAAGAAATTGTGATTTAATAACTTTAATCCCCCCAAACCCCCCTAAAATTTCGAATTTTTTTAAACCCTTTCTTAGCGAGCGCCTATAGCCCTAGAGGAAGCTACATACCAAATTTCATTTCAATCTGTTCAGTAGTTTTTGAGAAATCGTGATGAGTGAGTCAGTGTGTGAGTGAGTAAGTGAGTGGTATTTCGCTTTTATATATATACATAGATTAATGATACCCCAAAACGTGTTCTGGGGACCATGATCGTTGCTACTCCCGACCTTGGGTCTTGCCATAAGGGCCACTGCAATAGCTCATTTTTCCTATGGAAATTCGCCAATAATAAAAGAATAAACCGAAACATAATCCCAAAATAAATCTAGTTAATAACCAGCTGATCAAAGAAATTGAAAACAGGTGGAATACGTTTTCTTCCACTAAACTTTTTTTAAATATTTTGCAAATAACTTTGATAGAGTAATACCTAAGGAAAAGGGAATTTGTATAAACCAATATAATGGAAGAACTTAAGAGCCTAATGGCTGACGTGATGGCATAAGAATTGGACGTAACAAAAGGGAATTATTAGTTATAGTGCCGCCATTAATTGAAACAAGATACTCATCACTGTCATAAATAACCGAGTTAAGGTCCATTTACACAGGTCTGCAGTGGCCATTATGGTAAGACCCAAGGTCGGGAGTAGCAAATGAGCACCGATCACGGTCCCCAGATCACGTTTTGGGGTGTCATTAAAAATAATATATCTATATACTGTATATGTGTTCCCACTCTAGCGGCCGCATTTTAAGTCCGATTCGGTTCAAATTTGGTGCACTTGTTAGTTGTCTACGTCGCTCGGACGAGTTCGTTAGCCAAAAATCCAACAATTGGAAACACGTTTTTTGACCGGAAGTAACTATTTTTCAGATTTTTCCTACGAGAATTAATTTGTTTTTTGAGTTTTTTCTACAAATATAAATGCAGGATGTTATTCTGCACATTTTGTTTTCTTACGCGACCTTATAGCTCGCTTGGTTCCCCCAAAATCGATCAAAACGTAAAATACCATAGAAGTACCCGGTTAAAGCCTTGTGGTGGATTCTATCGTGGGGTTGGCGTGCGAAGCAAGCAATGCTTTGTGCGTTGAAGGTACTGTCAATACGGGTGTTGGCGTGCGAAGCACGCAATGCTTTGTGTATTGAAGATACCCCCAATATGCGGAATGGCATGCGAAGCACGCAATGCTTTGTGTATTGAAGATACCCCCAATATGCAGAATGGCGTGCGAAGCACGCAATGCGTTGTGTATTGAAGATACTCCCAATATGCGGAATGGCATGCGAAGCACGCAATGCTTCGTGTATTGAAGATACTACCAATATGCTGAATGGCGTGCGAAGCATTTTGCAGCTATTCAGCACCGTCGTGAATAGTCATTTCCCAAATTGTTGGTTGAAACCCTAAAACACAGGCCTATAAACTTAATTTTGGAAATTTGCTCAACTCACGTCAGCAATTCAGCTGCGTGGTCGAATTATTTTAAATTTTAACTGGTTAAGTTCTTAAAATTTTTTAGATCCTTTATTTTTAACCCCCGATTCAAACAGAGGTGTGTTTGAACAGAGGAGGTGTTAAACGTGTGTATCTGTGAAAAAATGCAACTTTTATTTGAAAATAAAAAAATACAATTGTTTACTTGTGATCTGTTTGTAAAGTTGACGACTACAGAGATATTCAACAAACAAAAAATAACTTTATTTTGAAATGGGAGGATGTAAACAAAATATTGTAGTTTGAAGGGTTGAAGATAAATAGAAACAGAGAGTAGGCGATAATTAATTAGCACGCTCAATTAAGTTGGACGCTGTTTTACTGTTACCCTTTGTTTTAGCGGTTAGGAAATTAAACGGTGTTTTATAAAACAATAATTAGGCCTACGGTTTGTTAGGAAATCTCAATGTTTTTTTTTAATAAAAATGTACCGTTTCGATTTATTATCACTTAACATTTTTAAATGGACGCGATTTTGAAACAGACGATTAGAAAATGTTAATGTAGTGAAAGCTTCTTTACGCCCTATTTTGCATGGAGAAAAATGATTGAACTCGCGTCAACATCATCGTCACCACACGGACACACTTTTTTTGCATGGAGAAAAATGATCGAACTCGCGTCACCGTCATCGCACGCACATCTTTTTTTGCATGGAGAAAAATGACTGAACTCGCGTCACTGTCTTCGTCATCGCACGCACACTCTTTTTTTGCATGGAGAGAAATGATTGAACTCGCGTCACCGTCATCGCACGCACACTCTTTTTTTGCATGGAGAAAAATTATTGAATCGCGTCACCGTCATCGTCATCAAACGTACGCACTTTTTTTAAAGCTTCGTCGCATTTCCGTAATTATTTAAAGTTCCGTCAAAATCTCCGCAAATATTTAAGGCTACGCCGCATCTCCGTAATTATTTAAGACACAGTCGCATCACCGCAATTATTTAAGGCTCAATCGCATCTCCGCAATTATTTAGGGCACTATCGGATCCCTCAATTATTTAAGGCTGCGTCGCATCTCAGCAACTTATTTAAGACACAGTCGCATCCCCACAATTATTTTAGGCTCCGACG
>JAGFPH010001076.1:258870-274194 GCA_018207615.1 Philaenus spumarius
TCCGCAAATATTTAAGGATCCGTCGCATCTCCGCAATTATTTAAGGCCTCATTAAAACATTGATTAAAAAAATACTTAATAACCCGAAAATAAAGATAACTATATGAAGCTAAAAAGTTTTCACTTCTGACAGCAGTCCCGCGACTGCCTGTTTTAGTTTTTTTTCCAAACTATGTCTTCACATTGATGAGTAACGTCAAAAATTTCAACTCCATCGGTCAAACGTTTCTATGGATATAAATGATTTAGTAAAGGAACAAACGGTGGATAGAGAACATTTTCAGGACATTTGCTAACAGGTGTTTTTTTTTTTAAATTTTTCACCTGAATTACACACCCACCTTGTATAGAAAATTGGCATTTTGCTTTACAGCAACACAAAAACTAGTGTAACTCTAAAACAGCTGCACCGATTTCACAAAAGTTTTCGGATCATCTAAAAAACTTTGGCAACAAAAAATTAAGTTGTCACTGAACGTTTTGAGGTTTTGAACGTAAATATAGGTCGTGGTCGCGATAAGCTACTCGAACGGGTAGAATCGCGATCGCAGCTAGCGAACATATGTTTATCGATTGCATTTAAAAGACAATGCTTATCAGCTGACCTAGAAACCATAAAAGTCCAATCAATACAATATGATTCCACAACTGTATCGAGAACTAAATTAATTGTTTTATAAGCCTATACAGCCTACGGCGAATCAACAGACAAACATGTAATTCAATTACACTAATGGATACTATTAATTCCTGACGCTGTTCCTACAAGGAAAAACTAATTCAATTCAACTACATTTAGTGCAACCGTCTAGCGCCTGAAAGAATCAAATTAATTACGCAGTTGTACAAGATATTAGGTAAAATTACATAACCATATGTTATACGTACCAGGGAAGTAATTATCTCTAACGTTCAAATACAGTCTGTTGACAAATTCCCGACAACGATCCATCTTGAGCACAACACTAAATTACTGCAACGCGTTTAATATACATCGAACGGAATAAATAGAAAGTAAATATCCGACACATGTAGACGACGTAATCAAAGAGCGCTACCCGTGACTATCGCCATATTGGATTTACCCCTTGGAAGCGTTTACGCAGGCGCAGACGCATCCGCACTAATCATGGAATAGAGAACTAACTTCGTTTTACTTAGTTAAGGTTCGTCCGTTTTATTACCTTGGCGAAAGAAAACCGGGCGTTTTATGGCGTACAGGGTTGTTTTAATTCAGTTGTTGTTGCTAACAAATTGACACGATTGAGAAAGCTTTATTGTGGTTATATTTCGCATTAAGGCTATGCTGAAGCGGACATTCATTATTTAATGTTTCAGTCGTGACATATTAAACCCTGCGTGTCATCTATTTATATATATCCTAGAGGGCTTCGATCCCTGCTCGCTTCGCTCACCAACCCCCGCGACGACTCTTCGCGAAGCAAATGAAAACAGATTATTGCATATTATAAAATTTTCGAGGAAATGGCGACTGATTAGGACAGATGTTTTATTTTTATTGACCGAGCGAAGCGAGGTCTCCGTGCTAGTTCGACCGATTGTCATGATTTTTTGCATGAATGTTCCTTATTCCTGGGCCGAGCCATGTATATATACGGATTTTTCCGTTTTTCATTTTTAACTCCTTAAATTAAATAAAAATGGCGGAAGGACCGTTTCTCTCAGTGTAAGTTTTTTCCAAAGCCAGTTTGTGGCTTAACCGTAAGCCGAATTTGAAAACTAATAACATTTTGCGGGTAGGAAATTTGATTTTCAACAAAATTATATTCTTGATTTTTTTCCGTATCTCTAACGGTAAGCTCACAAAACTTCAAATTTGTTAAAAATCGTTCAAGTTTTTGTATTTTAACCATGTTTTTATACGTTTATTCTAAACCAATTCATAAGTGTTCCATAGCTTTTTTTGTAGTAAAGGTTCAAAGAATTCATATTTGCCAGTAAAAAAATGATGGAAGTAAAATTAACAAAGTTATTAGCTCACTCAAGAAACGATCATGTTCAGTAACGAAAGGAAAAAGTTCAACTTAAGGCCTACATAAAAAGTAGGTAGTAAACATTTGTTGTAATTTTTTTCATAAAGGTAAAAAAAGTTTCGTAATTTAGTTCTAAATAGAACTGCATCAAAATATTTATCAATTTCTAATTTCTTATTTTGAAAACAGCAGTTTTTATGTTCCTACTACAAGATTGCTAACAAAACTAGGCCTATTTTGAATAGTAATTTAGGAATACTATAGGCCTAAATTTGCCAAAAAATGAGATATTATTATAAGAAAGAGTAGAGAATAAATCAAAGAACTGAACTATATACTTGTAAATTATTATTTCATAAAAGTATTTGACTTAGCTTTACTTGAATTACAAAATGAAATGAAACAAATGAAACCTCGCGGCGATAAAGGACATACAAAAAATTACCGTTGGACAGCGTGGGAAGTGTTGATAGTTGGTAGGCCTACATGGGTTGAGATCACTATCAAGACGCTTTAACATCGTTTGTTTAAATTATTTCTAATATTGGAATATGATATGGAACTGTAAATACATTGTTGTGTTTTAGTTGTTTAAGATGTAAATATTAAATTATAAGTTTTCCCTCAATAACGCTAGATTTTTAGCTACCTTACGCATTATTAACCTAAATAAAACACAATTCCCCCTAAAAGAAAATCTTTAGCAGTTAAAGCTCAAGAAAAGAAAAAAAAACGAGAACTTGAAACCCCGGTATCGCGGGAATTGCAAAATAATGTTTCACTGGCTAAACCTTCTGCTTACTTCCTTACTGGCACACTATTTTTAACCTAGGCTCAAAACCACATCTGTTATTGCAACGAGCGAGGTCTACTGTTCACAGAACTACTAGTATAGAAGAGAGAGAAATTTTTTAAGTGAAACAGTAATTTAAACTCGTCGGATAGATCCAGTAAAGAATAAAGTATGCATAATTTAATGTTTGAATTATGATATAGTACGCCTTTTGCGTTCGTCTTGTTTGGTATCTAACCTAAAAGAATTGGTGTTTGTGAAGAATAATTAGCTGATATTAAATTTGCCAAGTTGTTTGTTAGGATACAGTAATAAATGTAAACGCTTTCAAAAAACGTGTTTTGGTTCAGTACAAACCTGAAATTGTGTTGAGCTTTTGATAGAAACCAGCTGTTTTATTTATAACTAAGGGCTATGCCCCTGCTCTCTTTGGTCGCCAGTCATGTAGTACATTAAAATCGCAAACTAACGGCTAGTTAACTTATCTGAATTTTTAATATGTTGTTAGGACCACTACCAGAAGTGTTTGTCCAAGAAAATGCATTCAACAAACATGTATTGGTTCAATATAGGCCAAACCTAGAATCGTGTTGCTAAGCTTTTGACTCCGATCAGCTTTTTGAAGTGAAAACTTCTTGTGGGTATTCGAATGATCTCGCGCACCGTACCATACCACAATCGAATCACGAAATAAAATACATGCATGCTACCAATGAAATGGACATCGTGCTTCCTCATTTTGTAAGCTGTGTTAAAATAGTTTACTCGGTATAAGACCTATGAAATGGACACTGTGCTTCCTCATTTTGTAACTTGTGTTAAAATAGTTTACTTGGTATAATACCTATGAAATGGACACTATGCTTCCTCATTTTGTAACATGTGTTAAAAATAGTTTACTTGGTACAATCTCTGAAACGGACATTGTGCTTCCTCATTTTGTAAGTTGTGTTAAAATAGTTTATTTTGTTTTACTTCTGAAATATACATTTGCACCCTCATTTTGTAAGTTGTGTTAACTGAAATGGAAATCGTGCTTCCTCGTTTTGTAAGTTGCGTTAAAATAGTTTACTTGGTAATATCTCTGAAATGGATATTGTGTTTCCTCATTTTGTAAGTTGTGTTAAAATCGTTTACTTGGCAATACCTCTGTAATGGACATTGTGCTAATCTGATATTATGATTCTACGCTGATCTGATATTATGATATTTTAAATCCGATAGACAGAAAGGAAATCGTATTATGTTTTGAAAAATTAACATTTTTTAAGATAATTAAATTTTTTTAATAACTAACAAATTTGAAAATTTTGAAAGTTTCTACAATTTCTTATAAACTTTAGGTAATTTAAAACCACATTACATTTTTTTAGTCAAATCTAAAGACTTTACTCTATTTTGAATTGAACAAATGGAATACGGTCAATTTTTCATACTGATTATTTATAATTTGATACAATTAGATTATATACAAGCTTAAAATGGTATAAAAATGTTTAATGTATAGTGTGAGAAAATATATTAAATATCATGTTCTACAATGTTATTGGTAACTGAAAATATACTTAAATTACTTAAAATTTTTATTAGTTAAGAATAATTTGTTATTTGAATAATTAATTATGCAATTTCAAAATATGATATATTTTTTGACAATATATTGACTTGTGTAATTTATTTACGTTTATTCTACTCTAATATTAATACTGATAAAAATATAAATCGGTCATATAAGTTATCACTTCCAACGAGTGGTTTTAAACACACACATTTTTTTTGTCTGTCTGCACACTAATTCCCACAATGGCTGAACCAATTTTTGTTTGTTTTAGTGATGTATTAAGAAAGCGACGACTAGCATTTAAATTGGTATAAAAATAAAAACTATACTGAACTGTATGTAAATTTTAAACTGTACGTTTTGCGTGCACATATTGCAACTAACGGCGCTGTGAATGCAAAACACGTATTGCGAGTATGTACCAACATTGCATAAACGCGCCTGGAAGTCATCGGGACATAATTGTAGCAGAACATCGTTAAGGGTCTGTTGTAGTGGCGGCCATCTTGGATTTTTATCCCATAAGAGCAATGTTAAATTTCAAACCATTTATTTCGTTCATTTTTTATCATCAAATTTTTTGCAAGGTCTCATTTTAAGCACAATCACAATACGCATCCGTTTTGCATTTTAGATTTTTTTAAATGCTTTTCATTTGTTATGTAATTGACATTTTGTAGGTACAAAGTTTGAATTTTTTTTCCTAAAACAATACAAAATTAATAATGAAAAGTAATTTGCAAGCCGGATCCGAAATTTTATAAAGAATGTTCAGTTTTTTTTTTCAGCACTCAATTACAAAAGATGGATTTATAAAATGAGGCAATGTCAAAGCGCTCAGCTGCAAGAAATTGCCCTATTTAGATACGGCAATAGAGAGAAGCGCTTGCTTTTCCGATTGCTTTCTCGTTTACTAGAGCAGACCCTTTATTTGCCTTTCCCCTTCCTCTCTATCTCTCTCTCTAATATATTCCACATTGATTTCACAACAACAAAATCACTTACACATTTGTGCATTAAGGGTCTGCTCCAGTAAAAGAGAAAGCAACCGGCGACTCCAGCGCTTCATCCTATAGCCCTAAACAGTGCAATATCTTAGGCCGAGCGCTTTGACATTGCCTCATTTAAAACCATTTAATAAATCCATCTTTTGTAATTGAGTGGTGAAAAAAAAAAACTGAATATTTTTTATACAATTGCGGATCCGGCTTGCGATTCACTTTTAATTATACATTTTTTATTGTGTTAGGAAAACAGTTTAAACGTGGTTCTTAAAAAATGTAATTTACGTGACAAATGAACGGGATTTAAAAAAAAACAATGTGACTACTACGTTGGAAGCGATAACTTCTATGACCGATTTACAATTTTTCAGTATTAAATATTAGAGGAGAATAAGGGTCAACAAATTACACAAGTCAATATATTGTCAAAAAATATTATAAGTCCTAAGTATATTATACTGTTCTTGTAGAAGGTAAACAACAACAAATAGGTGTATCCACAATGCTGTTTATAACCACGCTTACAATTAATTAAAAATAGCAATGTAGTGGCGTAACGGCAGCTCTCCAGCTGGGTATTTTATCATCAGTGTTGCCAACGCCAGGAAATATCCCTACAACTTATTTGATCTCGCATCACTGTTACTTTCAGATCCTTTATTTCCTTCTTTTTTTTTGTATTTTTTCGTGTAATTTTATTTTGTATATTTTTCCGGTGTAGCGGTTAATGAAAGCTTTAAAATGATGCCTCATTCATGTAATTTGGTGATATATTAAGGAAGTTATGGCGTACCGACAAAAAAATGGCCTTGAGAAATAATATATGTGATGATTTAAGTATACTTTCAGTTATCAATACATTTTGCAGAACATGATATTTAATATATTTTCTCACATTGTACATTACACATTTTTATTCCATTTTAAGCTTGTATATAATCAAATTATATCAAATTATAAATAATCAATATGAATAAGTCCCTCAGTGGTAAATCGTAACGCTTGGTTTTCTTCGGTTTGCTAGAATGTCAAGAACTCGTTTATAAAATAATAGCGTATACAATTTTTACAGCTTTTGTTGTCGGAAATATTTTTCACATTTTCAAAAAACGAAAATGTTTGTTATACCGTTTGCGTGTTGCAGAATATAAAATTTGATGTTGGGGAAGTATTTTTAACGTTTCACATATATGAGATGAAAAGCGTGAAAAATGATTTTACATTAGCAAGATGTCTTGCGTGAGCTAATCTGTCGGCGCAATTTATTTTGGCTTGATGATGGATTAGTTAGGAGTAAGTAATCAAGGTTACACACGCCATCTATTGTCAGGAAGCTAAATTAAATTAACAACAAACCTTTTGTCAACTGAGTAATCAATAAGTTCACTTCGTATTACAGCGGCACCTATTGATAAACTACTTCTGACGTAACGGATGCACTTATTTATACACCAAAATAAATTAATTTATGTCTCAGATGGTAGGGTAGGGTTTGGATAAATGGTACAGAAGAGACGTCCTAGCTGTGCGAGCTGAATAGTTTAGGTGATTTAGGAATTATTGTATTTATGTTAACAGTTATTGAATCGTAAAATTTACGATAAATATAGTTTTGATGTTTTTATGATACTAGTAAGCCCCCGTGAAAAATCACAGGAAGATTGATTAGATACACATCAGAAATACATCATAAAAAAACTATTTAAAAACAACAGACTTTATCTAGGCCTGCTTAACTATGCTGACAGGGATTTTTAATTCGGTAAATGTGTACAAATATAAGGGTTATAAAACTGTAGGCCTGCTTGTTAAAACATTTTATTTATATACGTTATTGTACGGGGTGGTCTGGACCTAGCGTTAAAATTTTTTTTGGGTGATAGAACAACATAAATACAATTTAAAAAATTCTTAATTTAAAAAAAACCTGGTTATAATAGGCCAAAACTACACTAGCTAAAAGTCTGGCTTTTACATAACTAAAATACCACTACTTTTTAACTTGCAGCACTACTTTAACTAGCATTATTTTAATGTCAGATAAATAGTACAATGAAATCATAATTTTCTAAAAAAAATTAAGGTCATTAAAGATTTTAAACGGCCGCCATTTTAAAAATATTTAAAATAATGTTCTAATTTTTCGAACAGTGATAAGAGTATACGTAACAAATAGGTGTACAAAGTTTGAGCTCAATATCCTTTCTACTTTTAAAAATATTAAGTATTTTGTAAAAAACACATACAGACAGACGGAAAAATAAGCCCCGTAGACCCATGTTTATATTGTGAAATATGTTTGTCTCGATGCCAGGAACATATCCACAAAAGGGGTCCAGAGAGTTCGGGGCCACCCTGTATATAGATTTCTGATAACACCGTTTCTTTGAAATGCCTGTAATACATTGAAAATAAAAAAGACGAGAAAAACGAAATGGTAACTTGTTACAAAAAATCTAAAGACAGACACAGACACTATACAACATAAACACTACAACATTTAGATTGTTAAAAACGTGCAGAGATCAAACATACAATACATACACCTGATGTTGCAAATATGTACATTTATAAAGTTAAGGTACCGCGCTAGCTTCAAACGAGAGATGGGAATACATCTTGAAAACTCTTCAAGTATTTTTAAACTACGAACGCTAGGGTAACTCGATTTCAAAACTTACTTGGCGCTTTGAAGAAGCCAACTTAAACGTTCGTAGAAAATTAGAAAAGAACAGAGTGGCTGTACAACTTGGCCAATAATCTCACACAATTTAAGGAGACATAACTACTTTTGGTTTAAGAAAATCTAGATCGATATTGTTATTTGTTGCAGTGGTCCCATCTCTCGAAGGACAAAACCAAGAAATCGGGGTGAATGTGTACAAAACAGTAATTATGCACAAAAAAAGTGAAATGAATACTAGCAAATAAGAACATAACGGACAAAGATGTACTTGGCATTCGTTATTTACAGTATAATACACCGAATTGGCTTACTGCGAATAAATTGTCAAGCGTTTTCTTTCAGCGACTACTGTCCGTTTAGGGTTCAGAAGGCAGACCGCGCTGTACTAGCCTGGAACAATTTAACTTATGCTCGTCAAACGGGTCAAAAATGACCTCTTAATTTCACCACAACGTTTTCCCCCGTAAGTTTTTCTTGAAATCCTACGTATTCCTAAAACAGATAGTTTTGTTCGTGAAAATAACGAAACAAATGTAATTCAGAGGATGTTCAACCGTTAAAAAATATGAAGAAAATGGGTCTTTAACCCTATCCGAACCTTTGACGTTTTAGGCAATATTTTTCTTCAATACTGACTCTTTTTCTTCTGGAGTATACTAAAAAATGGATGTTGAAATCCTATTTATTCCTCGAATAACTAGTTCTGTTTGCGAAGATAACCATTCCCGAAAAGAGTCCGTGAGAACCTGGACATTGCTACATTTTCTCTTGATTTACCAAATGAAAAACCACTTTATAAAAATGATTTTTACATTCAATACATGGTTTCAAGTTAAATTTTGTTGTATTTTCCCAGTTTTCTCTCTAAAACGTAATTGTTTTGACACAAAAATTTGAAAAAAAATTAAAAAGCGGATCGTTTGTTACCCTATTCCTACCGTTGACGTTTTCGCCAATATCACAGAAATCCGAGTGTTAGGCTAACAACAGACGAGACACCGGTGTACGGGACACTGTCCGGTGTCCCAGCTTCTCGGGGGAGGAGACACCGTAGTGCCACAGAATCTGGTAGCGCTCTACTCAGTGTCTCATCTGTTGACACATATTTAATTGGTAGTACATTCAGTGTCCCGTACACTAGTGTACCGTACACCGGTGTCTCGTCTGTTGTTAGCCTTAAGCTACCGCACACCGAATGCTATACTATAGATAGATTTATTTAACGGCGACCTGCGCGAAAAATCTGGCGCATGTAGGGGAGGTAGTTGAAGGTCCCCCACCACCGCACTGATCGGTGCCCACTGCTAAGAGAAATGAAAATCATGTGTTTATTATCGATTGCAGTCGTATTATTATAACAAAGTATATTATTATACACATTCTGTGAAAAAATCATCAAGATACGATAAATTACTTTATTTATAAATTATTATTATTAAATTTTTAGTATCGAAAATGTATATACTTCGTAAACAAAATTTCACAAAACATTTTTAAAATGTACATATTTTTTGATATATATATTCGATTTTAAATATTAAAAAAGATTTGGTTTCATAATAAAATTCTCTATAACTTATTATATTCATAACCCAATACAAAATTAAAATAAATGTCAAATAATAAAAAAAAAATATTGTTCACCATTTGTCGAATTTGAAATAGGCCTATATATATATTTTATAGGCCTAACCAGTAAAAGTATTAAAATTTGTTGTAACAATCTGATTTTTTTATATTATTATTAACGATATGTTTTCTATATGTGGTTCAAATTTTATTAAAATTGGTTAAATATTTTTAAAGTTATTCAATTTTTACTGAAGTCGTGACCAATTTTTCACCGAATAAAGATATCGGAAAGTAATATTTATAGGCCTAATCAGTGAAGGTATTAAAATTTGTTGTAACAATCTGTTTTTTTTTTAAATTATGGTTGGTTGTTTAATATTTAACACTAATTTCTATAATAAAATATGATTTATATGCCTGTAGTTACAATATTCTTTTAATATTCCCGTTAACATTGTTTTATTGTAATTGTATGTAATTAATTTAATCGTGGTGGTGCGAGGGGGAGGGGAAGTAGAGTGGGGGTTATACCCTCCCTCGCCACTGTCTCCTTCTCTCTCGCACAAGTACTCAAAATAGGTCACCGTCTAATAAATCCATCTATGTATAGCGCTATAATACCAGGTGTCTTAAAAGTCCCATCCCCCCCACCTATTATTTTTTTTATTAATGGAAATAGACAGATTTGCTTTGGGGATTGTTAACATGAACAAAAATGGAGTTTTTTTGGCGTATCGTAAATTTCAACCCCTCCTCCAAAAATGGGGTATTTTGGAGGTAAGTCGAAAACTTTAAATGAGAACCCCTATTGAGTGACACCTCATTTTAAAGGCCTTGATAAAAGAAGAAGATTGGCGCAAACCGGAGGTCTGTATGTTGACTATCTAACATAATGACTAGTCAAAGTTAAAATTTGTTCCCATTTAAATAACATTGGAATGTTAAAGATGATACATGTGTTATTTTTTACAAGGATTTCATCCAGTAGGACACTCATCAATCTAAGTTATAAAACATAGTAATTAGTATAAAAACAGTAAAGGTAACCCCTCTGGAATTCCCAGGTACTGGACTTAGGGTTGATACAAATTTGCAAATGCTTTGTTATTCATAACTGTGCATGTTTTTCGACTACTAACAGTAGAAAGTCCAGTACCTGGAAATTCCAGAAGGTTAGCTTTACTGTTTTTATACTAATTACTATGTTTTATAACTTAGATTGAGTGTCCTACTGGATGGAATCCTTGTAAAAAATAACAGATGTATTATCTTTAACATTTTAATGTTATTTAAATGGGGAAAACTTATAACTTTGATTGGCCATTATGTTGGATAGAGTCAACATACAGACCTCCAGTTTGCGCCAATCTTCTTCTTTTATCAAGGCCTTTAAAATGAAGTGTCACTCAATAGGGGTTATCATTTAAAATTTTTGACTTACCCCCAAAATACCCCATTTTTGGGGGAGGGGTTGAAATTTACGATAAGCCAAATAAACTCAATTTTTGCTCATGTTAACAATCGACAAAGCAAATCTATTTCCATTAATAAAAAAATAATAGGGGGGGACTATTAAGACATCTGGTATATAAGTAAAGGTTAAATACGTAGCACCGCATACTGGTTATAGTTTATAGCGCGCTATGAGTTATAAAGTTTAACGATATAGCGCACCTACCAAGCTTGGTTATATTTATCGCGTAAAGCAGAAGTGGCACGCTTAATAGGGTTCTATTTCCCGCCATTATACTCATTAGCTTGGTTTTCAAGACATGGTTTTCTTGTATCAGATGTCATCTAGAAGGAAAATGGAACGTTTAGTAGAACAGAAAAGAGTTATGTTTGTTTGTAGTTAACAAGTCGCCCTGACTACAACAACCTAAATTTAAAGAGCTCGAATTGGGAAGTGATTGCGAAGAATTTAAATACAAGTGGTTAGCGATCAGTGATTTTTTACAAAAGGCATTGTTAATAAAATAACAAACTGTATGTTATTTATTTATTTCATAAATAGGATTACAGAGAATAAATATAAAAAACATGTTAGTTAAGAGAAAACATGTGGAATGAATTACTTTTATGACATTTTGATAGGAACTAAACTATACATTATAGGTTTTGGTTTGCATCGCTCGTGCGATATAGCGCAAACATTATAGCATTATATAGTATAGCGTTATAAAAAAAGGTTACTGCTTCGACCATGTTTACATAAGTGGTTGTAACGCGAAAAACGATTTGGTGATAGTAGCATAGATCATGAATAATAAAATAGATCATGCATGCATACGGGGGCTATGTGCCGAAAAAAAGGTTGTCGGGAAAATAGTGCATGATCGCGCCGCGAGGTAGCGATAGGGAGAAATCATTGGTAGCATTGGTGTTTCACACAGCTTCCGTCGTTTCCCCAATAGATAGCGCCACTATCGTCGAATTTCCAGTGGAACGAAATATTGCATTGGGTCGGAGCTCTATTAGGTTATCCAAATACAATGGTAGTAGGCTACATTGATATATAGCCTATATATTTTTATTTTGAAGTTTCTAAAACTTACGAAAACGTAAATAATTCTGAGATAAAGTAATTTTATAATATAACAAAATGTTTTGAGACTTTTTTATTCTTGGGAATTTCCTGAAATCTAACCGTTTATCAGGTAATTTATTAGGAAAACTAACTTTTGAGGGGCTAAATCCCCCGAATGGTTGGTTTAAGAAAGAACATTTAAGAATAAAATGGTCTTAAAAATATGTTTTTTCTTTCAAAAGAATGCAATATCGGGACAAAGTTAACAATTTTAAGAACTTTTAAAATTAATATTTTACCCATTTCAAAATATGATCTACACAAAAACCAAAAAATCACACAAATCTGATGGGCGAGTTACGAAAATAATCACGTTTTTCAAGAAGAAATAACGATAAATTTGATTTTTAATGGCGTGCTGTGAAGATATTCTGGCCTGAAGTTGTACGTAACGACAACCTCGTACTAAAATAGCAATACCGATCATGATTTCTTGAACAAAATGAATTTGTTAGGTTTTCAATTATTTAATAAACCATTTTTCGCTGCCTTCTGCACCATGAACGGACAGTAATTGTCCGGAAACCTTACGGACTAATGCTTGACAATATTTTGCGAGCTCGCCAAGCGGATCCGACAATGCCTATCGCACCAACGCATTCTAGTGGTGAGTGTCGGGACTAGGACGGAAAATAATTTTCGGTCACGAGAATTAGCGTTAAATTTCCAGTCTATTACGAGCGTTAAAGAATTTCTTGGGAAGTTTGAATGTGTCCTTACCTTGCCTATTGGTATCGGGATCGGCCGGCGGCTGCGCAGTCACGTGGCTCGTAGTCCGTGATCTCCTCGAGTCGAAACTGGAGAGTTCAATACCGGCTGGCATCGTCCTTTAACAAGGGCGGACGGCGAGGGACGGGTCCACTCCCTAACACATCGGAATCAAAATTTCCACTTTTGCTTTATGTTCACATAGTGTTTACACCAAATACAGACACAAAAGCACGACAATACTCACTGCCACCATTAATTTACACACAAAATGTTAACCCAGAAGAAAAGCTTAAGGACAGATGACAAGAAAAATGTAACCATTCACAATATAAGAAACCAAGACAACTACATAATACGTACAATGTTGTTAGCTACATGTAGTATAAATACATTTTAGACTATGTAAACCTATCTTAAACGCTTTGAAATATCTGATAACTTCACATGCCAACCACCGCGGACAATAATGAACGAAATAGTTTAACCTACACATGCCAGGTAGGTAAGACAGGGACAGTTTCAGCTCGTGTAGGCACTGTGGAACTGCAGCACCCCTAATTTCCATTTTATATTATCGATAACTTTTATTATAATCAGTACTTTTTTCTGTAATTATTTCCTTATACTTGTACAATATGTATAATCACTAAGCTATTTTTCAAAAATCTTTGTATGGAACTGTGCGATTCACAGTTCCAGCGTCGTGGTGTTTGGCTGTTGTGCAAGCGCACATAGGTATAGTTGCCTCAAAACGCAGAGAGACCCATCCTCAGGTAGACCAGACCT
The DNA here is from genome assembly GCA_018207615.1 of Philaenus spumarius. NCBI lineage: Eukaryota > Metazoa > Arthropoda > Insecta > Hemiptera > Aphrophoridae > Philaenus > Philaenus spumarius. The sequence goes on from JAGFPH010001076.1 coordinate 272,565, forward strand.
TCCTAATCACCTGTTGACAAACAATGCCTTTGTTAGAAGCGGCCACCCAGAACTGCCGGCATCTGACTGCTATTCCAAAAAATTTCTGTCACATTATAATTTGCAAACAATTGTGATAAATTAAGCCTACATTATCGAATGACGGCTCATTTTTTTCGTCTTACTTAGACGAATAAAAAACAATTTGAATCACAGTTTTACGACGTATCGTTACTGACATAACAGCGCCCGTGATGTGATGGTGAAAGCTGAGCTACAACTGTTATTTCGATAACGGTAAGTCTTAGAACTACTGTGATTCAAATGTGTTTTTATTCGTCTAAGTAAGACGAAAAAAATGAGCCATCATTCGATAATGTATCAACTGATTGCAAATTATAGTGTGACACAAAATTTCTTGGAATAGTAGACGGATGCCGGCAGTCCCGGGTGCCCGCTTCTAACAAAGGCATTGTTTGTCAATAGGTGATAAGGACGGTCCGTTCTATCTGAGGGGGTGTTTCGCCTGGTGTCTCTCTACGTTTTGAGGCAACTATAGTTGCACGCGAGGCTGCGAGAGAGAGAGAGAGAGAGAGAGAGAGAGAGAGAGAGAGAGCAATGTCCCTCCCGCAGTGCCGACCCTAACACTTCTGATCGTGCTGTTAATGAAGCTACGATTTCAGAAGGAACAACTTATTTACTAGGCATTTATTGGACAGGTAAAGTCTTGCATTGCATAAACAGAACGTGACCCTTTGTTGTATTGTTGAAGTGCGCAAATATAACTTAGTTTCAATTTAAAACAAGATTATACAGTTTCTGAACCGCTGACGTGAGATGATCGAATCTCCAAAATTGAGTTTCTGTGTTCAGGTTTTCAACCATTTGGGAAATTGATCTACTCACGAGGGCGTTGATCTACTCTGATTAAAGCGTTTACAAAATGTATTAGCAGAATTTGTTCCCACCTCAGCCTCCAGCCCCGGCTAAGGCTCCTTTTATTCACCGCGGCAGGTCGCAGTGGTCCGTCGCTGTCCCAAATTTGCGCGCGGCAAGTCGCTGCGATCGATAGGTGTCGCGTGGAGGGGGTAAAAGTGATGCCAACCTTATTCGGCAGTCACTCAAAGAATCCCACAAAGAACGCTTTAACTTAACTTCATCTATAAATCGTTCAGTGTTAACATCGGTTATCACTAACGAAGTCATTTTGTGTTGTATACCACACAAGTTTTATCAGCTTCAAAACGACACGACCACACGACTGACTACAGTACGCACAGCCGAATAACAAGGCCACGTGTCGTGACGTTCGAGGTGGCTTGGGTTGGCAGCAATGCGAGAGCGGGAGCGGGCTGCCGCGTGGAATAAAAGATCGTATACAACCCAATGCATATAGGAACCGCTCGCTGCCACCGATTTCTAAGTGCAGGCGACTGAATTTACAAAACCTGCGACACACAGCTTCTTCTGAGACCGCTTCTTTTTTTTTAAAGTACCTATTTAGGGCAATGCACCTACAAAATCGTGGCGACAGGCCGCTGCGACCTGCCGCGGTGAATAAAAGAAGCCTCTGAGACCGCTCCTTTTTTAATAAAAGTACCTAGGGCAATGCACTTACAAAATCGCGGCGACAGGCCGCTGCGACCTGCCG
>JAGFPH010001076.1:279194-293962 GCA_018207615.1 Philaenus spumarius
AAAACAGCAGAATGAATCAACCTGAGATTATACAATTTATTGCCCGTATGTTGTGAAGATAAACAATCCCCGCATGCCTTTAACAAACCACAGATCTGCCAACAAATTGGTGTATTGTTTCTTGGACATGGTCATGGATATGTCTTTGTTCAATGAGGACCCGCCTCAACAAAAATTATATTGTGTTTCATTCCCAAGATTTTTACTTTTATACTATAAAGTGGAATGTATAAAGTGGAATGAAAAAGAACAAACTGAGCAACTGCAGTTCAACAGATGAGGTTCCACGACCCAGTAAATCTAATGCCCTGCCAACCAAGGAAGTTGGTGCCACAGAACAGTCCGACGTAAAATGCGGCCGTTAAGGCCCCCATATACTTCAAACATTTTGCGCAAACCTCGGGTTTGTACAACAACGTGTTTGCCCAAACAGGGGTCCATACGCTATGCAACGGTTTGAGCAAACATTCAAAATAACTTTCAGTTTATTTAGTGAAATTGTCGGCAGAGGATGACAGACACGGATGATGCTTGTGCCGCAATTATAATTGCTTGTTTAAGGCTCTTCTTTACCTCGAAGAAAACTCCCGAGTGTACAGTATGATTTCAATGCAAAAGGCCTGACTCAAGCCGCAAAATCGTTGAAACATGCATTCGTAATACCATGTTTCGGATTCTATTTATAAATTAATAATCTGGGAAACTACTTTAAGTTATAAAGAAGGCTTTATATTTTTTACGTGTTAGCTTAAAATATGGAAATTATTGCTTAAAACTCCCAAAAAATGAGTTAAAAATAATCGTTTTTAACTCATTTAAACTGTTGATTAAAAGGAGTTGCCTACAATTTCTTTCAATTATGAGATGTAAGACAAAAGCACAAAGCCTTTAAGAACAATTTAAGATGTTTCACAACTTTTTAGGTTAAAAACGGCGTCCGAAACACGTTAGTACGAAGTGCATATTTTTGCTCTTTTACGCAAGGTATAGAAGACCTTAGCGAAAAACAAAACACGAAAAATGAAGCAGAGGATCCGGATGAAGGAATGGTTGAAGAAGAGAAATTAATTTGGCCATGACCGCTGCCTGTGTTTATATGCACTTTTTTTCTTATTTTGACCCATAGAAGCATTCCCCGAAGTTTGGCACTTTACTTATGGGACACCCTGTATAAATATAAATTAACTAAACTAAAACAAAAATTATGATTATTGTACAAGTTGAAAAGGGGGTGTATGTTAAAAGCTAAATTTTCTTAATCTGCTGTGTCTGTTGAACACATTGAACAGGTAAACATATTCCACGAAATTTAATGAAACTCAGAATTAGTAATTGTTCATTTGGACAGTTCCTTTCCTTCAACTTAATGAGCGAAATTCACGATAACATTGTTATAAATTAGTTGTTAAAATGAAATAATTATGTAAGTGTTAGTTTCACAGTATTTACTGGAGGAAGATTATGCAATACAAAACAAATGTATATACATTTTCACAACAACCAGTTAAGAGTTAAACAGAAAGAACATAATGGTAAATTCACGATATATCAATTACCGTAAAATGATTTCTGTAGCATTCAATTATAACAATTACATTTTAATTTAACAGAAGAAAATCACTCGGAATAAATACTAGGAGAGAGCTCATGTTTGCGCAAGTACTACCATACACTTCAAACCTTGCTGTCAAGCATAAATTTTTCGGTCTCGACCGATTAGCTTCAAACGTTTGAGCAAACAAAACACCATACAAAACGTTTGAGCCATACATTTCAAACCTACCGTCAAAATGTTTGAAGTGTATGGGGGCCTTTAGAGTGCGAACACATAAAAATACATCTACTTATATAAAGCTAGACGGTAACACTGATTCATTGACATTAATTATTAGGCACTTCCCGTAATCGGACCCCCCTCAACCTTATACTTAAATTAAAGCTCTCGACGAGATACTTTCGGGAAAATTGTCAGAAGTTAACATTTTTTAATTTTGCAAGCACCTTTTGGGCGGGAAAGATTTTTTAGATTTTTTAAATATTTTCATTTTTTCACTTTGAGCGCCTTTTGTAAGAAAACGGTAAGAGATAGCAAAAAATGTTAAATACAAAAGTTGTAGAAAATTTTATTTCAGACTAATTTTCCTTCAGATTTAAGATCCAATCATCCATTTAGCCACTATTCAACCGAGAAGGGAAGCTCCGCAAACGTACTTAAAGCTAGCCGGTTTCACTGATTCACTGACATTAATTATTAGGCACTTCCCGTAATCGGACCCCCCTCAACCTTATACTTGAATTAAAGCTCTCGACGAGAAACTTTTGGGAAAATTGCCAGAATTTAACATTTTTTTATTTTGGAAACACTATTTGGGCGGGAACGAATTTTTCGATTCTTAGAATTTCTTCATTTTCCCACTTTGAGCGCATTTAGCAAAAAAAGCGGTAAGAGATAGCAAAAAATGTTAAATACAAAAGTTGTAGAAAATTAAATTTCAAAGAAGATATATTCCGTCAGATTCAAGATCCAATCATCCATTTAGCCACTATTCATCCGAGAAGGGAGGCTCCGCCCAACGTCCTTAAAGCCAGACGATTTCACCGATTCACTGACATTAATTATTAGGCACTTCCCGTAATCGGACTCCCCTCAACCTTATACTTGAATTAAAGCTCTCGACGAGAAACTTCTGGAAAAATTGCCAGAATTTAACATTTTTTAATTTTGAAAGCACCTTTTGGGCGGGAACGATTTTTTCGATTTTTTAAATTTCTTCATTTTCCCACTTTGAGCGCATTTAGCAAGAAAACGGTAAAAGATAGAAAAAAATGTTAAATACAAAACTTGTAGAAAATTTATTTTCAAACTAACGATTTTCCATCAAATATAAGATCTAATCATCCGTTCAGCCGCTATTTACCCGAGAAGGAGCTCCGGCACACAATCCTTCAAATTTCCCATGGTAATCTTATGGAGATAATGTTTAATGAGTTTGAGTCAGCTGCCAAATAAAACAGCTGATTTATGCTCGGTCACCTATGTACAAACGAGCCAAAGATTAACGAGATTCTTTAGCGAATTTTCCAACTGCGAGCGAAGCAAAGCAGCCATTTGAGGCCAAAGGCCAAGGCGGGATTGGGACGCGAAGCGTCCAGGGGCAGGGCCCCTAGTATTGTATAATCTTGAATCACATCACGAAACGTGTTCTGGGGACTATGGTCGGTGTTCATTGACTACTCCCGACCTTAGGTCTCACCAGAAGAGTCAATTAAATAGTTCATCTTTCTTACGGAAATTCGCTAATATCGCTAGGCAGTCGGTCAACGCCTTACTATTGAATGGCTGTGATTAAGAAGGGAAAGATTCCACACAATCATACTTTTGGGAAACCAAAAAAAAAAAAAAACTTCCCAGAAGTCAGATCAAAAATGTATTATTAGTCATATGTAGACAACAACCCTAGGAATAGGTCTGTGCATAGTTTTTTTTTGTGTTTGATGTAACTGTATAAATTATTTAAAAAAAACTGTGGAATTTTCCCTTTATAATCTCAATGAACTTCGTGCAGAGTTAAGTAAAGGAAACAAAATAGTTTTCCTTTTGTAAGGCTAACAACAGACGAGACACCGGTGTACGGTACACTAGTGTACGGGACACTAAATGTACTATCAATTAAATGTGTGTCATCAGATGAGACACTGAGTAGCGCGCTACCAGATTCTGTGGCTCTACGGTGTCTCTCCCTGCGAGAAGCTGGGACACCGGAAAGTGTCCCGTACACCGGTGTCTCGTCTGTTGTTAGCCTAAGACTGCATATGTTTGCATGTTTCACCATAAGAGTCATTGCAATAGCTCATCTTTCCTAAGGAAATCCGCTAATAACGCTAGGCAGTTTGTCAACGCCTTTCTACTATAACTTAGGTTTAAGCCACGCCCCTTTTAGTATTGTATAAAACTGTTGGGTCAGTGATAGTTTGATTACTGTGCCTCGTGTATCATCACTGAAGATGGCGACATTGTCGTTGAAACGCGTTTGAGTGATAAACGTATTTGTTACTACAGTCTGTATAGCCCAGTCGGTATAGGTTACAACTACCAGTAATTTGCAATACGGCTAAATTTTTTTTATAAGTACATTAAAGTATGTAGATTAACATAAAAAAAGTTTACCATTCTATCGATTTCCCAAAGTCAAAAAAAAAATCGATTATCATTTTTTTCCGATTATCCTTAATATTTCGAACTAGGATGAAGATAGAGGAAAATAAAAAATACCATCGTGTAGGGGAGGTATTGTTCAACAAAAAAGGTCATATGTATTTATTTCGTCCGAGCAATGGTTTGTCTGGAAAAAATTCGATAATGCAGGTATGTATTTTGCAGCAGGGGAAATCACTAAAAGGGGACATCTTATTCATATATGAAGCGTTGGCTCATTCTAAATTGGCCGAATTTTAATATATCGAATTGAAACTTGACATAGGAGTTAAAATATATATTTTAAACATTTAAGCTGAGTCTCAGCTTGTAATCTTGAAAATGACCCGATCTAGGAGTCGCTTTCGATTATCGATTTTACTAGTACCGGACTCACGAACTAATTTCAATCTATTCCAGTTTCGTCAATTTTTGGAATATCAACATCAAATTTGTTTTGCAAGTTGAGTACACCAGTATAAACATTCTTAGTAAGTATGAACGATTTTTTTCATGTTATTTTTAAAAACGAGGCGCTTGAAAATGGTCTTCTGTTTTACCTATCTCGTTTTAACTATAACACCTTTGGATTCAACGACTCCATTTTCGACATTTTTGAACATATCGATTTAAAAATTGGTACAGAAATTAAAAACCCAATTGTTTTTTTGCTATACTTATTTTAATAACTATATTTAAAAAATTGACTAATCTGCAGCCGATTAACTCAAGCGTTTTGATCAAAAATCTAAAAAGGTCTAAAATTATACTTTTTTAAGTTACTTGTGCTTTGAAAAGTAAATAATAAAAAAGGTTTATACTCATTGATCTTGTTTGAATCTATATATTTAATTTGTAAAAAAACTTTCAGGTTGATATTTTGAAAATTTTCTAAACTGGAGCTCTTTAAAATGAATTGGTGGGTCCGGTACTCCTAAAATCGAGAAACCCATTAATAAGTCAAGTGGCTCTAGATCGGGTCATTTTCAAGATAACAAGCTGAAACTCAGCATAAATGTTTAAAATATATATTTTAACTCCTATGTCAAGTTTCAGTTCGATATATTAAAATTCGGCCAATTTAGAATGAGCCAACGCTTCATATGTGAATAAGATGTCCCCTTTTAGTGATTTCCCCTGTTGCAAAATACATACCTGCATTATCGAATTTTTTCCAGACAAACCATTGCTCGGACGAAATAAATACATATGACCTTTTTTGTTGAAAAATACCTCCCCTACACGGTGGTATTTTTTATTTTCCTCTATCTTCATCCCAGCTCGAAATATTAAGGATAATCGAAAAAAAAATGATAATCGATAGAATGGTAAACTTTTTTTATGTTAATCTACATACTTTAATGTACATATAAAAAAAAATTCAGCCGTATTGCAAATTACTGGAACTTTCGGTCTAAATTGACCTCTACCGACTGGCCTAGTATTCAAATTAAATTCTACCAATTACAATTAACCGTTTTCCATCACCGTCACAAGAACACTCTAAAATATATGTTCAGCCAGAAGATACAATCAATAATCGCTGGATCAATAAATTAATAGGATGTTAAAACGAGACTCATAACAATAAAGTATCAATCTTGTCACTAAAAATTTAATTAAAATAACACACTTAATTATAAATATTTCTTTCTGTTGTTAAGATAGTTCGACTTATCGCATAACTAAGAAAACACATTACGCAAATCTGTTTTTCGAAAACACTCGAAAATCCAGACCCTTCTAAATACAATCCTAATCGTAAACAATGCAATGGCTTCTTTAGTTCACTGATATTTTTAACAACTGCTTGTGTAATATCTTATCTTATTGAGGCAAATTTTACGAATAAATACCAATGGAAATAAGGTTAATTTTAACAATATTAACTACCACTACTGTAAAATTTATTTAAAAAAATGTCTAGCAGATCCTTTTACTTAAGGCTCGGCAGACCCAGCCACCATCTTGAATTTAAACTTCCGTAAGAGCAATGTTACACGCGCAACAAGATTACTTGAGTAATAATGATCGGGAAAATATTCTGAATGTGTAATTTTAAAGGTTAGGACAGTCCGAATGTGGATATCATTTAGTTTTTTTCATTTGTTCTTTGGCTTAGCCTAACTCAAAATCAAATTTTGCGATTTTTTTCTTATTCAATAATGCAAACATCAAAAATATAAAAAGCTCACAACATCGAAGTTGGATTACCTTTCAAATAAAAGTAAGTTCATTAAATTTAAATCATTTATAACGAAAAATCTGTAAAAAAAGTTGTAAAAATTAATAATATAATAAAATGGAAGCGCGTTCTGTCTGTGCGTGCCGCTATAGCGCTGAATCCAACTAACGCATTTCCAAACCAAACCTTTTTTTCATGGATGGAATAGAGGAGTACCATACCATGTAACTGCGGGTGGAATTATAGCGGCACGCAATAATTATAATGGAATTATAATTCCACCCGCAGCCTCAAGGGGTTATATGGTATGGTAGCCCTCTATCTTATCCATGAAAAAAGGTTTGGTTTGGAAATCCGTTTGTTGGATTCAGCGCTATAGCGGCACGCACAGACAAACCGCGCTTCCATTTTATTACATTATTAATTTTTGCAAAGGTTTTCTTTTACAGATTTTTTTTACTAATAATATAAAAAGGTCAAATGTGTTTGGTATGTAGGGCGTAATCTCTGGAACTACTGAACCGATTGAAAAATAGTTTTACTAACAAAAAGCATTACTATTCCTGAGTAACATAGGCTATAACAATTCATTTTGATGAAAACATTTTTTAATTTCAATGTTTGTAAATTTAAACGTAAAAATTTCATCCTAGACTGATGAACGAATACGTATTTCTTGAATTTATTTACATTCATTACCATAGCAACATATTGAATAAAATAAGAAATGAAAAAGCTGTTTGCTCTAATGTTTCCATTATGGGTCTGCTCCAGTAAATGAGAAAGCAACCGGAAACGCAAGCGCTTCTCTCTACAACCGTATCTAAACAGTGCAATTTCTTTCAACTGAGCGCTTTGGCATTGCCTCATCTCAAACCATTTTATAGATCCATCTTTTGTAATTGAGTGCTGAAAAAAAACTGAATATTCTTTTTAAAATTTCGGATCCGGCTTGCCAATTACTTTTCATTGTTAATTTTGTATTGTGTTAGGAGAAAAATTCAAACTTTGTACTTAAAAAATGTCAATTACATAACAAAAGAAAAGCATTTAAAAAAATATAAAATGCAAAACGGATGCGTATTGTAAGTGTGCTTAAAATGAGACCTTGCAAACAATTTTATGATAAAAAATACACGAAATAAATGGTTTGAAATTTAACATTGCTCTTATGGGATAAAAATCCAAGACGCCGCCACTACAGCAGACCCTTAACACCTGATTTCAAACTTTGAAGTAATTACATCTGAATTTCTAATTTTCAGGTTAGGTTTTTATTAAAGTGTAGACCTGAGCCTTGCTGGTTCTTTTAACCTTTATTACAACTGTTATATAATATACGAAATAATTTGATTTGAACATTTAAAATTATTTACCATCTTAGCTTTGGGGTTACTATTAATTCTCCACCTTTATTATCAAGAAAACATAACATGATTATGTGTGTATAGAAGGTTCCAACTGGTTTGGCGTGCGGAGCACGCAGGGGTTTCTCCTAGTATACAATATACTGATTATAATCCCTTAAACAAATTCATGAGAAACATTTTCTGTTTTCACCTACAAATTTGAAAACAAAAACGATCAAATCATTCTAGTCTTAAGAGTAAATTAGAAATAACACGTCTAGCTTCGCGCCTACAACAATGTTATGCAATGTTCTTGTTTGTATTATTGAAGACAGTGGGAGTTGTATTTCATAATCGATAAGCTGGTCTTAATTTAGACGGATTAATTTAAAATGCAACACAATTGTAGCTTCCCACTTGTATCTTGTAGATTATTCAGAACACCGTACCTTCAGTTTTGATCGATCAGCCTTTATGTTTCAAAAGTTTGCGTGTTTGATAATATGCTGTTGTTTGAATTAATTTGTAAAAATAAAGGAAAGAAATAGCCGAGAAGATAAATATGCAATGCTAATGTTCCTTATCAAAAACATTAGCAAGCGAACATTACGAAACGAACTGTTTGAAAACTATAATATGCTGTTGTTTGAATTAATTTGTAAAGATAAAGGAAAGAAATAACCGAAATCCTTATCAAAAACATTAGCAAGCGAACATTAGGAAACGAACTGTTTGAAAACAATAGTTATGGGAAATGGATCAGGAAAGAAAATCATGGGTCACTTTTGGATAAAGTCTAAAACCATCATTACTATTCAAATTTGAAGTGAAACTTGTACAATTACTGTGGTAACGAGAAATCGTCAAAAAGAAGTCGAGGGTAAGGCTTCGGCTACGATATATATATATATATATATATTCATTTTTAACCCCTTAAATAAAATAAAAATGGCGGCCGCACCGTTTCTCTCAGTGTGAGCTTTTTTCCAAAGCCAGTTTGTGGCTTAACCGTAAGTCGAATTGAAAAACTAATAACATTTAGCGGGTAGCAAATTTGATGTCCTAAAAAATTGTTTTCTTGATTTTTTCCGTACCTCTAATGGTAAGCTCACAAAATGGCCACAAACTTCGAAATTTGTTAAAAATCGTCCAAGTTTGTTTTATTTTAACCACGTTTTCATACGTTTATTCTTTAGATATCTTCATTAAACCTTATAATTTTATGGAGAGGGAGAGAGAGAGAGAGCGCGCGCTACCTGCTGTCTTGCTCTTTCCTGCGCTACGTCAGTGTGGCCGCTGTGACTGTGAGTGAGTTGTGATTAGGATGGCACACTATTTTTAACCTAATCTCAAAACCACATTTGTTAATTCAACGAGCGAGGTCTACTGTTCACAGAACTACTAGTTGGTTTTACTTTAGTGTAATTAGTCTTTGAAAGTTTTTTGTACTACAGTGCAATTTGTGATAGTTACGGTAGTACAAGTTACAAGCAAAACGGGAAATAATATTTATATTAAGCAAAGGATCATACATTTCAAGCTGAGGAAAAAATTACATTTAATATTGATTCGATATAAAACTTGCAACAATCAACCAAGGCTTACGGCAATGTAGACATTCAATATCAATTTGACCTTTTATCGATCCCGAGCGGAGGACACACAAACAACGGCTATTTACGGGCCGGGATTTGCCGCGCCCAACTAATTATTAGGTTTGCACTATTTTACGGGCCGTCGCACGAAATTCATTTAGTAAATGTGAAAACTGTAAGCCGTTGTGAGTCATTGTAATGAAAAAACCCCACGGTTAGGGTTTGTCGCGCGCGCCTTCAGTCATCTCGAGTGCAACAATAGGAACATACTGTTTGTTATTTATTAGTGAATTTCCATAGGAAAAATGAGCTTCTGCAGTGGCCCTTATGGTAAGACCCAAGGTCGGTAGTAGCAATTGAGCACCGATCATGGTCCCCAGAACACGTTTTGGGGTGTGATTAAAAATAATGTATACATATGTATATATGTATATATAATATATATATGTGTGTGTGTTAACACTCTAGCGGCCGCATTTTAAGTCCGATTTGATTCAAATTTGGTACACATGTTGGTTTTCTACGTCGTTCGGACGAGTTCGTTAGCCCAAAAAAAATCCAACAATCGGAAGAAAGTTTTTTGACCGGAAGTAACTATTTTTTTAGGTTTGTCCTACGAGAATGAATTTGTTTTTGAGTTTTTTCTACAAATATAAATGTAGGATGTTATTTTGTTTTTATAGCTCGCTTGGTTCCCCCAAAATCGATCAAAACGTAAAATACCATAGAAGTACCCGATTCAAAGCCATGGGTGGATTCTACCGTGGGGTTGGCGTGCGAAGCACGCAATTCATTGTGTATTGAAGATACTCCCAATAATACGGGTTTTGTCGTGCGAAGCACGCAATGCTTCGTGTGTTGAAGATACTCCCAATATGCGGAATGGCGAGCGAACCTTTTTGCAGCTGTTCAGCACCGTCGTGACTAGACCTATTTCCCAAATTGTTGGTTGAAACCCTAAAACATAGGCCTATAAACTTGATTTTGGAAATTTACCCAACTCACGTCAGCGGTTCAGCTGCGTGGTCGAATTATTACAAAATGTACACAATCACAATTTTATTGTTGGCGTTACAACCACATGACGAATTTCTCCGTGTAGCTCGTTTAGGTCACAATACTCGGCTGCAATACTGTCTTTATGTACAAGAAAAAGTAAACATTGTTCCAAAACAGTTTCACTGTATTTTACACGTGTATCCAATGGTTTTGCGATTTTTTCACTTCCAGATTTTTCAGAAAAGACGGTTATTCGATTTCAAAATACGTCAAAGAGCCTTACGGTATGTCTTACAGAGCATTTAGTTACTGCTCAATTAGTAAATGTGGCATTAACTTATTGACTAATTAAATTGTATTTTCTCTGTTTCTAGAAAATATTATTTATGAAAGATAAACTTTCTCCAATTAGCTTCAATTTGAGATGATTTGGATTAAAGAAGGATGTTTTTAATAATTTGATCGATGGATTTTGTAATTTTCAGGTTATGTTGACACTTTGGCTCTTATGGTTAGACCTAAGGAGTGGTCAACGAGCAACGATTAAAAATTATACAGGGTGACAATTAAGTCTTGAAACGGTTTAATATTTCGTATATAAGGAAAATTTTAAGGTAGATGTGATTGAGGTACCTAATTTGTGTAAAAATACTATTTTATTAAGATTTCAAAAATTTATCCGCCATCTTGGATCCGCCATTTTGAATTTAACTTTTTTTTTAATAGGAAGGTGGTCATGTGATACATCATTTCGATGTAGAATTTCAAGAAAAAAACTACGAAGCACATCCATATCTATATAATTTTTAGATTTTTCTACTATAATTTAACTTTATTGGGGTTTATAAAAAAAATATATAGGAGATTATTCTGCACATTTAGTTTTTTACACGACCTTGTATCCCGTCTGATTCCCCCCGAAATAGATCAAAACGTAAAATACCACAAAAGTACCCAGTTAAATCCACGTGGGGGATATTAACATGGGGGCTTATGATCCGAGGCCGACGGCCGTGATGCGGGAATTTGTCGGCTGCGAGCGGAACGAAGCACCGCGTGAGCTGGGGCTAGAGGCTGAGGTACAGACAAATTCTACTAATACAAATTATTCCGTACACGACGGCAGCTATCCAGCACATACGTGAGTACACCCAATTCCCAAATAGTTGGTTGAAACACTAAAGCATGTAAACTGAAGTTTGTACATTCACACAACTCACGGTCAGCAGATCAGCTGCGTGATCAGATTATTTTTCTTAATTCAAAGACTTCTAAAGTGTTTGAACCCAAAAATGTTTAAGAGTAAGTAGTCAAAACAGAAATGTACTGTTTTTCAAAGAAACTAGCTGACCCGTGCGAAGCATTCGCTTTCTCACTTACTTAAATCCCACTTAATTAAAGTAATAGGTGTATCCACAATGCTGTTTATAACCACGCTCACAATTAATTAAAAATAGCAATGTAGTGGCGTTACGGCAGCTCTCCAGCTGGTTATTGTTATCATCAGTGTTGCCAACGCCAGGAAAATATCCCTACAACTTACTTGATCTTAAATCACTGTTACTTTCGGGTTCTATATATGTTTTTCTTTTTTTCTTTCGTATAATTGTATTTAGTATATTTGTCCGATGTAGAGGTTAAGGAAAGCTTTAAAATGATGCCTCATTCATGTAATTTGATGATGTATTAAGGAAGTTATGACGTACCGACAAAAAAATGGCCTTGAGAAATAATATATGTGATGAGCGCTTATTCTAAAGTTAGATGTGCGACAGCCGTTGATAGTTGGAATTCACCGAAATAGTACTAACCAATAATTAGTTAAACCCGCGAACTAACCTCATGGTAATTTTAATAATATATTTCGCAAAGTGAAAATTCGAAGGGCAAGACAGGGCGAACATTTTACTCGCGACAGGGCGAAGAGGCATTGTGAAACTCGACCAATCAGAGGCTGGAGGCGTGAACGAGATATCTCGACCTCAGGTGCTAGTGCTAAAGTGGCACCGCCTCTACTAACTACAGACATCGACGTGAATATTCCAACTTGGCCTCGCCATGGCGCGATGGGCCGGTGGGGGGGAGGGGTGGAGAAAGGGCGTAAGTGTAGAAAAAAAAACATTTTCCCACACCGCTTTCTAACGTGACTCATCCTTCAAACTAACTAGTGGATGTTCACCTCACCCTTAACACGTTCACTGCTACGCAAATTTCGTATTTCCTATGCTAGGAGCTGACCTTTTATTTTTGTATTTACAGCCTAAATGTGTAGAAATTACTTAATCTTTTATTTTTGAACCTTTCTACGTAATAATCATTAATATTCTAAAGCACATAGGCTTAAAATTGGCATGCAAAGCACGCAATGCTCGGTGTATTGACAATTCTCACAATATTGGGGTTGGCGTGCGAATCACGCAATGCATTGTGTCTCGAAAATACTCACAATACGGGGATTAGCGTGCGAAGCACGCAATGCACTGTGTATTGAAAATACTCCCAATACGGGGGTTAGCGTGCGAAGCACGCAATGCACTGTGTATTGAAAATACTCCCAATACAGGGGTTGGCATGCGAAGCACGCAATGCACTGTGTATTGAAAATACTCCCAATACGGGGGTTGGCGTGCGAAGCACGCAATGCACTGTGTATTGAAAATACTTCCAATACGGGGGTTGGCGTGCAATGCACTGTGCGTCGGCCGCTTCTCATAGTGTTCAGTGTCGAGCTCACACGTCCGTCCTTGGCAGTGAACGTGTTAAAAAGATGTGTTTTGGGGTACTGATGTTTTTAGTCAGGTTAGTAGCGGTTTGCTCAAGTGCCAGCATTCGCACTATATCAAAGACCACGAAAGAATACCGTTGAGGGACGGGCTCCCTTGAACGCTCCAAGCACCTTAGTGCGACGTTGGAACGTTCTTCCCGCGCTTTTAACTGAAAGCGGCTCACTCAAGGCATTTATAATTCTTTAAACTGTGCGCTCAAGCCTCGAGCGGTAAATATCAGGAGTGTTCGAGGCTAGTAGATATGGCAACGCTGCGCGCCCATCCTATTGGCCGCCATGCAACGGTATTCTTTAGTGGTTTTGATATCTGTAACTAAGTAAAGCTGACACTCTGCTCGCATTTCACAAAAACAAATTCTATGTTGAAAAGAATTTAAAAGGACACAACAAATATTAAGATTTGTGTTAAAATAATTACCGTAGTAAGCCAATTTTATGTCAATAAATTGAATACTTTTTTTAATCAGTCCAACGGGAAACCTAGAATAGACATTTTATTTTGATCAGTCAATCGACGCGTCAATTATGCCTCAATCGAGTGCATAATTAAACAGAGCAAACCAATTAATTATAATTAAACTAAACACAAAACCAGTAAATTAAAACAATAAACGCGAAAACACGCCACAGTTCATGGTTACATTTCAGTGACTCAAATATTGATCGTCAAAGTAAATACACAAATTGAACTATACACGTTAATAAAAAATATACTATCGAGAATTTGAATACACAATTCACAACTAATGTTTTATGTTTGTCGCATGAAACACGCAAGACGTATCGATATATCGATTCGATGTTATCAGATACAGTTTGTTCCTGTAAAATGCCATCACCCATCAACCCGTCACCGATGCAAACACTAATGTCACTTCCGACGTGATAACTTTTCAGTTAAACACATTTTGCAAGAAGAAAGCTACTTCCCCTATTTACAATAACATTATTAGACAAATGGGAAATATTTATGTATTCGGAGCTCCTTATGAACAATTAAAAACAATGGCAAAAATTCCTTGCAATTCAACAAAGCGTCCCGTTTTAAAACCAGTCACAATGCTTCCTCGACTATTCAAAATAATAACATCGCATTCAGAGCGACTCAAAACAATCACAGCGCGATGAGACTATTCAAAGAGTCAAAGCGCTCCGAGAGATTTATAAAGTCTCGATGCATTCAACAAAATCATATCGTGTACTGGACCATTCGAAACAATCACAGCTTTTCTGCACGTTTCAAAACAGTCAACGCACTTTTGATCTATTCAAAACAGACACATCGCGTTTTTGAAAGTTCAAAACAATCACAGCGTATTTTGGACTATTCAAAACAATCACAGCGCGTTCTGGACCATTCAAAACAATCATAGCTCGTCTGGACCATTCAAAACAATCAAAGCGTTGTCTGATAGATTCAAAACAAAAACAACGGTTTCTGGTAGGTGCAAAACAATCACAGCGTATTCTGCGTAATTCAAAACAATAAAAGCGCGTTCCCGACAATTCATAAAAATCATAGCGCGTTCTGGACCACTCAAAATAGTCAAAGACCTTTCTGATCGATTCAAATCAGTCACAGCTTTTTCAGAGCTATTCAAAACAAAAACAACGGTTTCTGGTAGATGCAACACAATCACAGCGTATTCTGGGCAATTCA
>JAGFPH010001076.1:293972-307194 GCA_018207615.1 Philaenus spumarius
GGTTTCTGGTAGATGCAACACAATCACAGCGTATTCTGGGCAATTCATAACAATCACAGCACGTTCTGAACAATTTAAAACAATCAAAGCGCGTTCTGACCATTTAAAGCTATTATAGCGTGATCTGTACCATTCAAAACACTCAAAGCGCTTTCTGAGCTATTCAAAACAAAAACAATGGTTTCTGGTAGATGCAAGACAATCACAGCGGATTCTGGGCAATTCAGAACAATCACAGCGCGTTCTGGACCACTAAAAACAGTAACAGCGCATTCTGGACCATTCAAAACAGTCAAAGCTGTTTTTGAGCTACTCAAAACAAGAACAATGGTTTCTGGTAGATGCAACACAATTGCAGCGTATTCTGGACCATTCAAAACAGTCTCAATTTTTTCTGCACGGCTCAAAGCAGTCACAGTGCGTTCTGAACGATTCGAAACAATCTACTTTGTATCTCATAAAAATAAAACAACGCCAAAATCAGTAAAACCGTGCCGCGGTCCGTTTGACACTACCTGTTCTGACTATTCAACTGGTGTTGGAAAGTAGAGACGTGCCAAAGAGAATATCATAGTAGCAAAAATGCAGTCATAACAGCGTTTCACCGACTAAAATTACATCAGACGATGTCACTTTTACTACCAATGATGACACTACTATTGTGACCGTGAAGACTTGACCACAAGCGTGATTCCAAGTGTAAGTACTGGAATAAAATCGCCACGTCGTAAAGACCGCCCGAACGGAATCAATGTGTATTATTGAAGATTACCTTTCATTTCACTTTATACGATTTCTCTTTGACATTACTGGCGAAATAGGTTTCGGCGTTAAACCCTCACATCTAATACTCTTTCACATATCTAAATCGCATTTACGATAATCAAATCCCTTGCCTTGATCTGCAAATATATAAAAGTACAAGCTGCGATGCTAGCACTTGTTAAAAAGAGAGGAAATATCAAGGAGGATTAAACGATATTCGGAGGGGAAAGTTATTGGACCTAAACTGCGAATTTTCGTGAAGTTGAAACATAAAGTTTTCTAATTTAATTTCCACTCGACGTTAAAGTATTCTACTTTGATTGTCGCGATAGAAAAAACTTTGAACACAAGTATGCAAAACTTGACTGTGTGTGCATTACGTAAATTATTATATAACATTATTATACAACAATGTGAAACCCGTTTATTGTGATACAGCTAAACATTTTCAAAATTAAAAAAGCTTATCTGCTTTTGGTTCTGAATACAACCTGCAGTTTTTATTTAGTAATTTTTGAAATCTTTAAATAAAAAAATTATTTACAATAATATT
This sequence comes from Philaenus spumarius, assembly GCA_018207615.1. NCBI lineage: Eukaryota > Metazoa > Arthropoda > Insecta > Hemiptera > Aphrophoridae > Philaenus > Philaenus spumarius. The sequence goes on from JAGFPH010001076.1 coordinate 295,291, forward strand.
TGACTGATTTTTTAAATAAATTACAACTATTTTTGGCTTTACTTTCTCCTGTAAGGTTAACCTTAATTTACAAATATTATATTTAAAAGTGAGGAGTACTGTATTAGCACCACCTTCTGGATTAAACAGATACTGTAATTTTGAAAAACGTTTAGCTTTTAGACTGTAACCGACGCACAGATTTGCTAAACCTCATTTCTCTGGACATGGCTTTTCCCCCAATATAATTTAAATGATACTAATATTATTACACTACATCACTACATATTAATATACATCGGGGGTCCAGAAAGTCTGGAAACGGCTTAATATTTCGTAAATAAGGAAAATTTGAAGGTAGATGTGATTGAGGAACCTACTCTATATAAAAACATTATTTTATTGAAGATTTAAAAACAAGTTATCCGCCATCTTGAATGTAACTTTTTTTTAATGGGAAGTTGGTCATCTGATACATCATTTCGATGTAGAATTTCAAGGGAAAACCATGCGGCAATTTCTCGGCAGCTCATTTTATAGCTAAGATAAAAAGTTCATATAAACATATTCCCGAAAACGCTTCGTTTTCCAGATATACGCAATGTTTTTCTTACAAAATAATTCATATCTAGAGAACGGTTTGACTGATTATTTCAAAATTGGCATGAAGTGTAACCTAACAATGATCTACCTCAAGAAAAATCAGCGATTAAATCCAATCATGCGTTTCAAAATGACGGCCGTTTGAAAGTTTCAAACCTAAATTACTCAAAAACCGTACATTTTAACAAAAAATGTCAAGACACCTTTTTTGTAGTCCTTTTGATTATCCATCGGATGGTATAACTGTCAAATCAATCGGAGGAAGGATAATAGCTAAGTTAAAGATAATGACAGCAAATGTACATACAATATTGTTGTGTTTACTGTGTTGGTATAGGATGCCGGGTTGAACGAAGCAATTATTACACATAACTTAACAATTATTCTTCATCCAGATGATTTGGCAGTTACACCATCTGATAGGGAATCAAAAAAGCTACAAAAAAAAAATGTCTTGTAATGTGAGAAATTTAGGTTTGAAATTTTCAAACAGCCGCCATTTCGAAACGCGCGATTGGATAGAATCTTTTTTTTTTATATATATATCATTGTTAGGCAACCTTCATGGCAAGTTTGAACTCATGCAATCAGTCAAACCGTTATCTAGATATGAATTATTTAGTAAAGAAAATGGTGGATATCTGGAAAACTAAGCGTTTTCGTGCCTATGTTTATATGAAATTTGTTTCTTATTTTTAGCTATAGAATGAGCTACCGAGATATTGTAGTATAGTTCTGACTCACCCTGTATATAATTCCTCTGTACGTGTGTGTGTCACTGAATTCTTTCTAAACGGCTACAAACGGCTGCGGGTTTTACGCAAATTCAAGATTCGAACTGCCAACGCAAACTCATTTGCCTCAAACAAGGCATTATCACTTTATGTCGCTGGAGTTCCCCGGCATTTTCTTATTCCCAAGACCTACGTACATGTCCAATGATTTGAACTACTGGACCCACTGTGAGACGGAAAAGTTTCAAAAAGTACTCTTACTTTCTCCACCCTATAGTAGTATACGGAGAAAGTATTGTGTTCGTCCAAATTTTCGAATTTTAATTTTTAGTGGAATTATCTGTTTTGGTGCTCCCTGAACCCCCAAAAATGTTTAGTGGAATTATCTGTGTTGGTGCTCCCTGAACCCAAAAATATTTTTAGTGGAAATATTTGTTTTTGTGCTCCCTGAATCCAAAAAAGTGTTTTTTTGGTGATGTCTGTCCGTGTGTCTGTAAGGATGTGTACAGAGCTGGAGACCATTCCAACCGTCCGATTTTGATGAAATTTGGTATGTAGGTGTAGTTCTGGAATATCTCCAGGCGTTTTTTTTTTCATTTTTTCAAATTTTGGATTTTTAAGGGGTTTCACTCCCAAAAAATGGCCAAAAAAACGAGAAAATCAAAATTTCTCAAAAACGGCTCTAACGATTTTGATCAAATTTGGCTTATTTGTAGCCCTTAATGTACCCTACCATATACAAAAAACAGCATCTTTCTAAAAATTCTCGTTTAGCTAATAATATATGCTTTTTGGGGGTTTTTTTGGCCATAAAGGGGGTTGTTTTTCAAAATTTTCAAAACCTTTTTTCGTGCATCTATACAGGCCCAGTTGACGTGTTTGGTGCAAATTTGTTCGAAATCGATCGAATAGTTTAAATAATAATAATAATAAAATAATATAATATGGATGTGTTACATGCATCTAATATTTACAATGGTAACATTTTCCTACTTTTGCAAGTCTAAATAACCACCTCCTATGCTATTCTTGGGAAGGTATAAAGTTTCAACTGGGAGAAAGTATGTGGCAGATATCTGGTACCGTTTATTTTATAGGAAAGATGAGTTATAAGACGGGAGTAGTAAATGAGCACCGATCATGGTGCCCGGAACACGTTTTGGGATGTCATTAATATTTACATATATTATGTGTTTGCACTCTGGCGGCCGCATTTTACTTCCGATTTGGTCCAAATTCGGTAGACACGTTAGTTTTCCAAGCCGCTCGGACGAGATCGTTAGCAAAACAAATCTAACAACCAGAAACATTTTTTTTACCGGAAGTAACATTTTTTGAAATTTTTCGTGCTAGAATGAAACGTTTACGGGTTGTACCTAGAAAAATAAATATAAGAGATGAATTTTTAAATTTACTTCTTTACACAACCTTATAGCACATCTGGTTTCCACAAAATCTATCGTAACGTAAAATACTAAAAAAGTATCCGGTTCAAATCCACGTGGGGACAGCTGCCGATCAGATCCAGGCGGCAGCGATACAAACTCCGCCTTGTCCGCTGCGAGCGAAGCGAAGGCCTTAGATTAAAATCTAATGCCGCAAGGTCGAGGTGCAAACTCGCAAAGCGCAGTCTATAATCTAATGCCGCAAGGTCGAGGTGCAAACTCGCAAAGCGCAGTCTATAATCTAATTCCGCAAGGTCGAGGTGCAAACTCGCAAAGCGCAGTCTATAATCCAAGGCCGCGAGGTCGGGTGAAAACTCACAGAGTTTTTCCGCTGCGAATGAGCTGGTGCTGGGTTGCAAGAAATTCTAGGAATATACAGTATTTAGTTCCGCAGGCTGCCAGTCGGGGCCTTCGTGATTAAACAAATTTCCCAAATAGATGGTTGAAACCCTAAGACATATAAACGTTATTTAGGAAATTCGCTCAACTCATACGTCGGCAGTTCAGCTGCGCGATCGAATTTTTAGCGAATTTCCATAGGAAAAATGAGCTATTGCAGTGGCCCTTATGGTGAGACCAAAGGTCGGGAGTAGCAAATGAGCACCGATCATGGTCCCCAGAACACGTTTTGGGGTGTCATTAAAATTTATATATATACTAGTGGACCCGGCAATGCTTCGCTATTGCTTAATTTGAAACTTTGAAAGCCTGTAATTCGTATCCCGTGTAATTCAACATCCTGTAATTCGTATCCCGTGTAATTCAACATAGGCCTAATGATTGTTACACATAATTAATAAAACAACTGATTTAAATCAAAAGTTTAATACAATTTTAAGTTAGGCCTTTAAAACCTATGAAATATAATAATTCAAACATCTAATATTACAATTTAACATTATATTATTGTTACACATTATAAATAAAACAGCTTATTTGGACCAAAGGTTTAACACAATTTTAGGTTAGGCCTATTATTATAAAATCAACAAACTTTTTTTGAAAGAGTTTTGAATTATCACCATAGTAACCAGAATAACACATTAATAAATACGAATCAGCTGTTTCATCTGTTATATGGCTGCTTATGGGAGGGATGAATTTTCGCATTTTCTACCCTTTAAATTCAAAATTTTGCAAAATCCTTTCTTAGTACCCCTCTACATTATTGGACGGATGTACCTTCCAAATTTCAAGTCTCTAGCTTTAATAGAATCAGCTCTGCGTTGATCATCAGTCAGGCCATTGCATTTTGTATAAGAGATATATGTATATTTGTGTTCGCACTCAGCGGCCGCATTTTAAGTCCGATTTGGTCCAAATTTGGTACACGTGTTGGTTGTCTGTGTCGCTCGGACGAGTTCGTTAGCCAAAAAAATCCAACAACCGGAAGTACGTTTTAGACCGGAAGTAACTATTTTTTGAGATTTTACTACGAGAATGAAATTTTTTTAGAGTTTTTTCTAAAAATAAAAATGTAGGATGTTATTCTGCACACTTTTTTTTTACGCGACCTTATAGCTCGCTTGGTTCCTCCAAAATCGATCAAAACGTAAAACACCGTAAAAGTACCCGGTTCGAAGCCAAGTGGTGCAAAATCGCGAGGCCACTAGAAGGAAACAAATTCTACTAATATATTGCGTACACACAGACAGCTGTTCAACGGCTTCGTGAGTAGACCTATTTCCCAAATTGTTGGTGGAAACCCTAAAACGTAGGCATATAAACGTAATTTTGGAAATTTGCTCAACCCACGTCAGCGGTCCAGCTGCGTGGTCGAATTATTTTAAATTTTCAACTTGAAAAAAATATACAATGGCGGACTAGAATATGTAAGTGTGTAAAAAACATTAAAAGATGATGAAAACACGAAGATGATTAAAACACTACGATCTTCCTTGGTTTGTAAAAACTTCGGTATTGGGGTCAAAATCGCGACGAGCGAAGCGAGTTTGTTATTACACCACTCCAACCCAAGTAAGAGATTACAAACACGTGACTGCAAAATACAGTAGTGTTTTATACAATTTAATAATATTTCTAATCGAGCAAACCACAAGCATCCAGAACATTCAAAGTGCAGCCTACTTCTATTGGCGAGTAGGCGCCTACTTAAATGACCACGAAAGTCCAAAAGGATTTTTGCCTAATGAACCATCCACTCCATTAGCTACACAAACACTAGTTCGGAAACAAGGTAAACACGAATTTCGTTCGATAGTTTCCCGACAAAATTAAGTTCTAGTTTGGTGGGAATTCAGCCTCGTGCAAGCGAGAGACTGATCGCTGTAGAGTTTATCGAAATATCGAGTTGGACTGGAAATATCCCAGACTAAACTCTGCGTCTGTTTACGTTTGTAACAAAACATGGCGGAATATCGAACTGGAAACATAATCAAATTGGTTTAATTGTACGGAGACATGTCATATCGGAGGGTTTGGTTTGCTGGTACGCTTAATGTCGGGCAATGTATGTTACCGGCTCAATAACAATAGAATAAAGCCACTCTGACTGAAATTATTACCGTATTAATTAAATTCTTAAATAAATTTTCTGTAGATAACGTAAACAAGAAAAACATAAAATAATTCGACCACGCAGCTGAACCGCTGACGTGAGTTGAGCAAATTTCCAAAATTAAGTTTATAGGCCTATGTTTTAGGGTTGCAACCAACAATTTGGGAAATAGGTCTATTCACGACGGTGCTGAATAGCTGCAAAATGCTTCGTATTGGGAGTATCTTCAACACACAAAGCATTGCGTGCTTCGCACGCCATTCCACATATTGGGAGTATTTTCAATACACAATGCATTGCGTGCTTCGTACGCCATTCCACATATTGGGAGTATCTTCAATACACAATGCATTGCGTGCTTCGCACGCCATTCCGCATATTGGGAGTATCTTCAATACACAAAGCATTGCGTGCTTCACACGCCATTCCGCATATTGGGAGTATCTTCAACACACAAAGCATTGCGCGCTTCGCACGCCATTCCGCATATTGGGAGTATCTTTAACACACAAAGCATTGCGTGCTTCGCACGCTATTCGGCATATTGGGGGTATCTTCAATACACAAAGCATTGTGTGCTTCGCACGCCATTCCCCATATTGGGAGTATCTTCAGCACACAAAGCATTGCATGCTTCTGGCTTTTCGTTCCCAGTGGTTCCAGCACGATGGCGCCACCAGTCACCCGCCATTGTTTTTTTTACTTGAAAGATAGTTTAGCATAATTTATAATATAAGACCACAAGGTCGATGTGCAAACTCGCAAAGCGCAGTCTATAATCCTAGGCCGCAAGGTCTAGGTGCAAACCCACAGAGTTTTTCTTCGCTGCGAGCGGAACGATGCTGGAAACTGGAGTACAAACAAATTGTACTAATATTTCTTACACTTAGGCAGTTATTCAGCGCCTTCGAAACCATAAAATGTGTAAACTTAATTTTGGAAATTCGCTCAACTCACGTCAGCGGTTCAATTTTAAATTGTATTGGGTGTTTTTGCAAATATCGTTCAAATCATTATTGAGCGTATACGATGACTTGTTAAATACAAATTCTGTTTCTCAAAAATAACCAACGATAAATACATTTTATGGTAGAAAACATTTATTTCAATTTCGTTTCTGCTAACACGACTGCATCTGTTGCACGTTCAAGGGACCGTGTTCGTATTATCGAATTTAACAAGATAATTTAGTAAATACAGATCCACAAAAAGATAGGTTACCAAGTAATCTGTACCGAGTACAATTATACATGCCGCAGTAATTGTACCAACTACAGTAATAATAAGCTACGTGGAGAGCACTCAGTCAAGTGGAGGACTGGGGGAAGTGAGGTAAAGTCTATTTACAAACCAGGAAAACAGCAAAATGTTTATAGCCCAGTCGGTATAGGTCAAAACTACCAGTAATTTGCAATATTTCTGATTTTTTTTTTATAAGTACCTTAAATTATGTACATTAACATAAAAAAAGTTTACCAGTCTATCGATTTCCCAAAGTCGAAAAAAAAATCGATTATCATTTTTTTTTTCGATTATCCTTAATATTTCGAGCTATGATGAAGATAGGGAAAAATAAAAAATACCACCCTCTCTCAAAATGGTTTCTCTGGAAAAAATTCGATAATGCAGGTATGTATTTTGCAGCAGGGGAAATCACTAAAAGGGGACATCTTATTCATATATGAAGCGTTGGGTCATTCTAAATTGGCCGAATTTTAATATATCGAATTGAAACTTGACACAGGAGCTAAAATATACATTTTAAACATTTATGCTGAGTCTCAGATTGTTATCTTGAAAATAACCCGATCTAGAGCCACTTGACTCATCAATGGGTTTCTCGATTTTAGGAGTACCGGACCCACGAACTAATTTTAATCGGCTCCAGTTTAGAAAATTTTCAAAATATCAACCTGAAAGTTTTTTTACAAGTTAAATATATATATTCAAACAAGATCAAGGAGTATAAACCTTTTTAATTATTTACTTTTAAAAGCACAAGTAAATTAAAAAACTATAATTTTAGAAGTTTTTAGATTTTTCATCAAAACGCTTGAGTTGATCAGCTGCAGATTAGTCATTTTTGAAAATATAGTTTTTAAAATAAGTATAGCAAAAAACAATTGTATTTTTAACTTCTGTACTAATTTTTAAATCGATATGTTCAAAAATGTCGAAAATGGAGTCGTTGAATCCAAAAGTGTTATAGTTAAAACGAGATAGGTAAAACAGAAGACTATTTTCAAGCGCCTCGTTTTTAAAAATAACAAGAAAAAATCGTTCATACTTACTAAGAATATTTATACTGGTGTACTCAACTTGTAAAACAAATTTTGTGTTGATATTCCAAAAATTGACGAAACTGGGATAGATTGAAATTAGTTCGTGGGTCCGGTACTCCTAAAATCGATAATCGAAATCGACTCCTAGATCGGGTCATTTTCAAGATAACAAGCTGAGACTCAGCATAAATGTTTAAAATATATATTTTAACTCCTACGTCAAGTTTCAATTCGATATATTAAAATTTGGCCAATTTAGAATGAGCCAACGCTTCATATATGAATAAGATGTCCCCTTTTAGTGATTTCCCCTGCTGCAAAATACATACCTGCATTTTCGATTTTTTTCCAGACAAACCATTGCTCGGACGAAATAAATACATATGACCTTTTTTGTTGCAAAATACCTCCCCTTCACGGTGGTATTTTTTTTTCTCTATCTTCATCCCAGCTTGAAATATTAAGGATAATCGAAAAAAAATGATAATCGATTTTTTTTTCGACTTTGGGAAATCGATAGACTGGTAAACTTTTTTTATGTTAATCTACATACTTGATTGTACTTATAAAAAAAATCAGCCGTATTGTAAATTACTGGAACTTTGGGTCTAAAATTACCTCTACCGACTGGCCTATTAAAGGAATGAGCAGAATCAGATCGGTGCTTACAACTGCAATGAATTTAAAAACACACAAACCTAACTTAATTGACGTTATAAAATTGTTATTTTAAAAATGACATGCCGTCAGGTATTGAACGTTTCGAGTTCCTACAAATATATTCTACCAAATCCTATACAATACTTGTCTGCATAGTGTATGCGGTGTAAATATATTAATTCCCAAATTTTACCTTTCAATATACAGGGTGATTCAAAACTATGCGTCAATGTCTCGGTAGCTCATTCTGTACCTAAACATAAGAAAAAACTTCATATAAACATAGGCCCAAAAACTCTTCATTTTCCAGATATCCGCCATTTTATTTTTTTACAAAATAATTCACATCTAGAGAACGGTTTGACTGATTAGTTCAAAATTGGCATGAAGTTATAACCTAACAATGATCTACCTCAAGAAAAATAAGCGATTAAATCCAATCATGCGTTTCAAAATGACGGCCGTTTGAAAATTTCAAACGTAAATTACTCAAAAACCGTAAATTTCAACAAAAAATGTCAAGACTCCTTTTTTGTAGCCCTTTGGATTCCCCATCGGATGGTGTAAGTGACAAAACAATCGGATGAAGGATAATAGCTAAGTTAAAGATAACGACAGCAAATGTATATACAATACTAGCTGACCCGTACGGCGTTGCCCGTGGTTGTTAGTACTTTCAGTCTTTTTGACGTAATTGTATTCTTTTTAAGTGTTCGTTGAATACCCGTGCGTATCCTACTGAGGTCATGAAAAAAAGGCTACGCTATTTAAGAAAGCACTGAAAATTGTAGTCCTGTAAACTACTATCTAACATGAACAAGCTTTAAATATATCGTTTTAATTTATAGTTTTTACTAATTTTGACTTTCACTTAATTTCATTGACAATGTTGCGAGCACCTACAGCCTAAAAGGAAGCTACGTACCAAATTTCATTCCAATTCGTTCTTATAGGGATTTTTAGTAACTTTGACCCCTCCCCCCAAACCACCCTAAAATTTCGAATTTCTTTTAACCCTTTCTTAGCGAGGATTTAAATTAGCTGGGGGTCGTAGAAAAGATATTTGAATCACTTTGTAACATCCGCGTTAATTTAGGATGTAACAAACTGGTTCAAATAGAGTTTGTTATTTTAAATGTATAGGCCTAATTAGTATAAGATATTGTTTAGAATTTAAATATACAATTATATATCAAAATAAAGCTACGAATGTGATATTTTAATGGCATTTAGTTTAATTCAGATTGTTTGTTTAGTTTTCAATATAATATGTTTAAACTCGTGTATGTTTATGGTTATGCATGGTGTCAAATAATTTGTTTGTTATTATTATTATTGATAGCGAAAATATGTTTTGAAAAGTATTAAAAAATTCATAGTTATGATATATTTTATGTAAACAATATTTTAAACAGCATATCTCTAAGTAGGCCTATATAGATATTTAATAACCAATGTTTGAGTTGAATTATAATTCTGTAAGCATTTTTCGTTGATTTTTCTTTGTGTTTGTTTATAGTTTTTCAATCTAACCTTAAAAAGCTGTTAGTTTTGAAGAGTATTAAAGTGATTATAAATTTGCTAAGTAATGTTGCTATGGTAATGATTGTAAACAAACATAACGTGTTGCTAAGCTTTTTATACGAACAGCTGTTTTTGTAAGATATGGTTTTGAGTTCATAGAGTAAAGGCTGTTTAGTTTCTTCCAAATTTGAAACTTTTTCGGGAAACTTTTCAAATTTTTCTTTACGTATAAACCTTCTATGAACTACTGCAAACATTTTAAGACCAAAATTAGCCAAATCGGTCCAGCCGTTCTCGAGTTTTAGCGAGACTAACGAACAGCAATTCATTTTTATATACTGTATATAGATTGCTGCGTTTACTGTGATGATATAGGATGCAGGGTTGAATAAACCAATTATTACACATAACTTAACTATTATCCTTCATCCGACTGATTTGGCAGTTACACCATCCGATAGGGAATCAAAAGGGCTACAAAAAAGGTGTCTTGACACTTTTGTTAAAATGTACGGTTTTTTAGTAATTTAGGTTTGAAATTTTCAAACAGCCGTCATTTTGAAACACATAGTTGGATATAATAGCTTATTTTTCCTGAGATAGATCATTGTTAGGTTAAACTAGATGCCAAGTTTGAACTCAATCAGTCAAACATTTCTCTAGATATGAATTAGTTTGAAAAAAAAAAAAAAAAATGGCGGATATCTGGAAAACGATGATTTTTAGGGCACATGTTTATAGGAGTTTTTTATTTATTTTTAGCATTTTAAGAAACACATACAATGTACATGTCCGCCATTACACATTTTCTTTCCGCCAACCTAGCGACCCATTACGAACCCCAGGTTGAGAACCGCTGCTATAATATATAAGGCAATGTTTTCCCCGTGCGCATTTCAAATTGGCCAAGCCCCGCAGGTTTTAGAAACACTTCTAAAAGGGCAAAGGGTTTCAAAAAGCTACATCATGAAATGGGAAGAGAACAAACACTCTTGCCTTGTTTACGTCAGCAATTCTCAGGGCTCTCTTGACAAATCTTTTCACAGAGTGTTTGAACTTAAAAATTAAATGTATCAAAGTATCTCTTCCTAAATAAAGAAGTGAATAATGCAAGTTCATTAATGAAGAGTTTTTAGTATAACCAGTGTTTGCCACAGACCTTTTTCAATGGCTGGAAATTTTCAACATGTCACAAATATTACCCCAATGTCAGACAAGGTAAAAGCTTTTCAAAAGGATTTCGTTCTTTGAAAAACTCTATTGAGAAAGGAAATTACCACTCAAGACTTCATTCACTCGATCTAACGAAGTTTTTGAAATCTAACGAATTAAAACTTAAGATCATTGGAAACCTTTATTCCGAAAATGTTTCAAAGGCTATTCTTGGTCGTACATAAGCCAAGTGGTGATTCAGAGAAATCTAGCTGGATCAATAACATATCCACTTCTGAAACACAATAGAGGTTGACTAAAAAATATACAGAAGAACTTGTCGTTATTTCATTCGACTCTTCGCTAAAAATGAGGTTAGCTTCACAATCTCTTATCGAGTTGTGGTGTGATGTCAGTAGTGAATATAAGTAGATAAGAAAGAAAGTTTTATCTGCCCTACTACAAGTCCTACTTATGCGAAGCGGGGTTCATAAAATCCAAATACAGGGAACACATCCAAATAGTTCTCTTAAGGCAGGTTTTAACTACGCGAACAAGGCACGTACAGGTTTCGGACAGTGCGTTTGAATGGAATAGGTGAATGATGATTGTACATAAGAGACAATGAGAAAGTCAGATGTCGGTTTTCGTACAGGGTTCGGACAGTGTCATTTGCATCAGTCGAGGGAGCGATTCAAACGACACTGTACGAAACCTGTACGTGACTTGTCCACGTAGTGAAAACGAGACACATGCTAGTAACATGCTGCCTACAGGCAGCAAAGGGACGTGCGTGAAGTATTCGGCCATTTTTGGATGTGTTCGTTTGCCTCCGTGCTTTTTGTGTCCACTCAGTCAGGAAGTCAGCCCAAACCTCGCCCTACTGCACATGCCCAGCTACCCCGGTCCATGTGCCTCTGTCATAACCAAAACTCTGCTCTACTGCGCATGCCCAGCTACCCCCACCACCCTACCCCGGTCCAAGTGCCTTTGTCCTAACCGAAACT
>JAGFPH010001076.1:307204-317687 GCA_018207615.1 Philaenus spumarius
CTCTGCCATAACCAAAACTCTGCCCTACTGCGCATGCGTAAGTAACAATGTCACCCCTACACTGATTCACGTGCTTCTCTCTCAATTAATCGTAATTTCCGTGAAAATATTAGAATATAGAATAATCCGTTTGCATTTGCTTTGAACTGAGTGTAGATTGGGAGCGAGCGGCGAAGTCGGAAGTGGTCAAGGGGTGGAGCTCCTGTTTTTATAGCAAGGAATTACTCATTTTTGTTTGTTTTTGTAGATATAAAATCAATTAACTAATTATTAATTTCGAAATTTTTCTCAGAGTTTTCTTTCTTGTATTGGAAATGTTCGTCTTTCAGTCTTGCCTAATAGAAAACGTATTTAACCGGCGCCGTTCTTCATGCACACGCTGTATGCACTAAATTTAAAACAAACAGATTTGTTCGCCGTCTTTTTTTAATAAAATTTACAACTCGGTTTTAATCAATTAGAAACAAAATCTTGAAATAACGTCTTCCATTACAATATTGTAATATTTAGAACTACTGTGATAATCGTGCACGGTTATTTCAGATCTTAATGGGTTTTGGCAGTGGCTCACCAACGCATCGTTGTCAAATGACTCCAAGTTAATTACAGATTTGATTAATAGACATACGGTAACAAGCTATATCGCTATTTCTTCCATTGCAATTGTTGTCATAGACGCTTGCCTAATTGAAAATAACGAACGTTCTAAAGACTATCTATGTAATGTATACGGTGTACCGAAAGTAAGGAAAACTAGATTTACGTACTTCTTCTATTTGATATAAATAGAATCCACAATAGTGGTGGTAGGGCTCAAGGTTTGGCAGGAGTGAAAAAATCATTTCTTGAGTTTTCAAGAGACAGATCTATACACTGCTAGCATTGAGTTGTGTGCGTTTCATTCTTCCACTAGCAATTATAGGGCATCTGCATAAAGGGGGAAACTGGAGGGTACAGACGTAACCCTGACTGTAAACGTACTGAAATGCGCATGCGTGACAATGTATGTGAGTATGTATTATTAAGGGTCTGCTCCAGTAAGCGAGAAAGCAACCGGAAACGCAACCGCTTCTCACTGTATCCCTATCTAAAGAGTGCAATTTCTTGCAGCTGAACGCTTTGACATTGCCTCATTTCAAACCATTTTATAAGTCTATCTTTTGTAATTGAGTGTTGAAAAAAAAAACTGAATAGTTTTTATAAAATTTTGGATCCGGCTTGCAAATTATTTTTCATTATTAATTTTGTATTGTGTTAGGAAACAAATTCAAACTTTGTACTTACAAAATGTCAATTACAAAACAAATCAAAAGCATTAAAAAAAAATGTAAATTGCAAGACGGATGCGTATTGTGACTGTGCTTAAAATGAGACCTTGCAAACAATTTTATGATAAAAAGTCAACGGAATAAATGGTTTGAAATTTAACATTGCTCTTATGGGATAAAAATCCAAGATTGCCTCCACTACAGCAGACCCTTAAACACAGCTATCTCTCAAAAATTAATTGGCTGATATATTATTTTTCTAGTATTCCTCCGCGAGCAACAAGTTGATGTGATATCCACCAGAGAGCAGGCTAAACACTAGAGTAATACAGTGACTAAATAGAGACAGTGCGGCCATACGGAAGCGGCCGTCATGTTTAACCTAAATATAATGTAAAGAAGTATAATGTAAAGAATAGTGTTGTATCTCTTTGTAATTATAAGAGAAACGACCTCTTCTGTTTTTTTTATAAAGAAAAAATATGCGATTTAATTGTTACAGTTTGATATTTATATTGAAATTAAATAATACAAATTGTAGTTCTTCTAAAAAAGTGTATTCTGTTATTTCGTGCAAAAAGATATAACAAATAGAATATAAACAGATAAGAATTTAGGTTAAACATGGCTGCCGGCCAATAGGAAACAAGACCTCGCTTGGCACATCTATCTAGCCACTGTATATAGTAAGAACACTAATTCGGCGCGTACATGCTTCCACAATAAAGCGGATTTTTTCGTCATAAATTATCCAAATTTATTGAAATTACTTTTATTTTAAAGGTAATTCAGCTTCGAATGTGGTGAGTTTTTTACATTTTTTAAATATTTTTTGAATTGTTGAATAAAAAAAATCGCAAACTTTGATTTTTCGTTAATTTAAAGAACAAATTTCGTTAGAAACTAATTTAAAACCAAACGATGTACACATTCGGACTGTCTTGCCTTACCTTTCTATGCATTGTATAGTGAAAATTAACCTATAATATGGCCTAGAACGTTTATAAATAGTTATTCTATGTGTCAATTTAAAAACACATAGCTCAGCTAATTGAATGAGTTCAGTGTACAATATCAGCTGATCACTCTTAAATTTACGCTATTTAATTCTCAGTAACATGTACATAAACGGATGATTTCACAGTTTAAAACAATTCGTATATTTATAATTTTAGATTAGTTGTGTTTATGAATAGGCCTAAGTCTGGCTGGGGTTTTTAACTTTTAACTTGGTGATTTTATTCAGATATTAACTATCATATAACCATTTCAGTTTAGTTGTGGATTTTCCTACCACTGTATCAAAAGTTGGCGTGCGAAGCACGCATTGTTTTCATCTAGTTTATTATATTCTCGTTTGCTACCGGTACTTTAAAATATTATACGCGATTCCGCATAGTCCCTACTACTTCCCGGATATTGGTCGTGTATGTGTAACACGCCATAAAGATAAGACGTAACATTTTTTATCCAGCATACAATACTAAAACTTGTACTATCGCTTAGTCTTACTCACAGAGTTACAGAAAGTAAATTACATTGTGTAATTGCCACGATATTATAGGCCTTAGTCAAGCATAATAAACATCAGTAGTTGATAGCTACAGAAAATAATTCGATCACGCAGATGAACCGCTGGCGCTGATGTGAGTTGAGCGAATTTCCAAATTGGTCTACATACGAAGGCACTGATTAGCTGATTAGCGTACGAAATATATTAGTAGCATTTTTTTACACCTCAGCCTCCAAACCCGGCTCACGCGCTGCTTCGTTCCGCTCGCGGCGGAAACACTCGCTTTGCGAGTTTGTATCCAGACCTTGCGGCCTCGAATTATGGAGTACTTCACTTCGCTCGCAGAGGATAAACTCGCTTTTGCTTTTTCACTATACTATAATATAGAGAAAGTACAGGGTGTTTCAAAAAGGACTTTACAACTTTGAAAATTTATATAAATTTTATTAAACAAGGTACAGAGCTGGTTTTGGTGTTGTTTTAAAGGAAAACAGTTCAGTTCAAGTTTTGACTCGCGTAGTCCGCTAGTGCCTAATCGCGCCGCACAAGCGCTAGTGACAGTTACGTTAAAGATGGCTGCCTTCACTGGACCGGAGCGTGCTAGTTAGTTGTGTGTTTTGGTTTGAAGAATCGAAGTCTGCGACAACAGTTCAGCGTAATTTTCGTACCAAGTACGCTAAAGATCTTCCTAGTACGCCTACAATTTATGAGTGGCATAGGTGTTTTGTAGAAACTGGGTGTTTAGTGAAACATAAAAAATCCTCAGGTCGTCCAAGCACATCTGACGAAGTCGTTGAGCAAGTGAGACAAAGTTTTGTCAATAGCCCTACGAAATCGACCCGGCGTGCATCTCGTGAGCTGCAAGTACCACATACGACGGTTTGGCGTGTGTTAAGAAAACGTTTGCACTTGAAACCATACCGATATTCGCTTTTACAAGCAATTAAAGACACTGATAAGATTGCCCGTAGGAACTTCTGTGTGGATATGTTAAATCGAGTGGATGATGATGAACATTTCTTGGACAACATAATCTTTTCTGACGAGTCCACTTTTCACTTAAGTGGCAAGGTAAACACACATAACTGTAGGATTTGGGGCAGTGAAAATCCACATGAAACATTACAACATGTTCGTGATAGCCCTAAAGTGAACGTTTTTTGTGTGAACGTACCTTGATATGTTGCAACAATTTTTAATACCACAGATCGATGAGGATGACCGAAAACGAAATGTTTTCTTCATGCAAGATGGCGCACCACCACACTATCTGACTGACGTCCGGGATTTTCTAAATGACCGCTTCCCAGGTCAATGGATTGGCCGTGATGCGCCAATTGCATGGCCCCTCCGTTCCCCAGACCTGACACCGCTAGATTTTTTTTCTGGGGTTTCATAAAAGATATGGTGTACGTACCTCCTTTGCCGGCCCCTCTACCTGAACTTAGAGCAAGAATTTACGCTGCTGCTGAGCAAGTTACACCTGAAATGCTAGTGCGAGTCTGGGAAGAAATCGACTACCGATGGGATGTCTGCAGAATAACCAACGGAAGCCACATAGAACATCTTTAGTTTAAGGTAAAAAAACTTGAAGTTTTTTCCTTTAAAATAACACCAAAACCAGCTCTGTACCTTGTTTAATAAAATTTATATGAATTTTCAAAGTTGTAAAGTCCTTTTTGAAACACCCTGTATAGTGGTCGCAAAAAAATCGATGTTTTGTGGAAATATCCGTTTTGGGACCCCCTGAGTCCAAAAAAGTGGTTTTTACAAAATGTCTGCCTGTATGTCTGTATGTATACAAAACTACAGCGAAAACTATTCGATCGATTTCAAACAAATTTGCTAAAGACATGGCAAGTAGGCCTGTATAGATGCAAGAAAAACGGTTTTGAAAAATTTTGAAAAACAACCCCCTTTTTGGCAAAAAAACCCCAAAATTAGTTATTATTTTTTTATAAAAAAACGGCTCTAACGATTTTCATAAAATGTTGCTTATTTGTAGGTTAAATGCAAAAACCCGCATCTTTCTAAAAATTCTCGCTTAGCTAATAATAATAATAATAACTAATTTTTGGAGGTTTTT
Source organism: Philaenus spumarius (assembly GCA_018207615.1). Classification (NCBI taxonomy): domain Eukaryota; kingdom Metazoa; phylum Arthropoda; class Insecta; order Hemiptera; family Aphrophoridae; genus Philaenus; species Philaenus spumarius. The sequence goes on from JAGFPH010001076.1 coordinate 312,072, forward strand.
GTCCATAAAGGGTGTTGTTTTCAAAAAAACTTTAAAACCTTTTTTCGTGCATCTATACAGGTCTAATTGACGTGTTTGGTGCAAATTTGTTCGAAATCGATTGAATAGTTTTCTCTCTAGATAAAAATAATATTTATTAGTTAATCTCCTACTATAATAAATCACCTCTCCTACCCCACCTACAGTTATGAAGTCACGGTGAATCTGTTTAATAAATTAAACACGTTTGCGAGAAAGTATGTGCCAGTACAGTACGATTTTTTAACCGTGCCCTCGGCCACGATTGTACTAACCTGAATGATAACGTTAGAAATCGCTCTGTCTACTCTAGTTTTCTCCACGAAAACTGAGCCGAGCGCCGTGAAACAGCGAAAACCGAGCTTCAATAACACTGCCATTTAATACACTTAGCAGCGATGCAAAATTATGAAACTTTCACGGATACGCAGATAAGAACCATACGATTCGTATGATGTAAAAGAAAATCAATTACAAAACCTATTTCATATTTTTAAAATCAATATTACAACAATGCACTTTAATAATGACATGAAATTTTCACACCGCTGAAAAGTTTTTTATTTGTTGGTCAGAGACAAAGTGTTCGCGAGAAAGTTTTAGATAAAGGTCCAAATTAAATATTTTATTTGTAACATTTTTTCGTTTGACTTACGGTTTGCTCGGTACAGCAGTATAATGTGTGCGTTTCAATTAAAACTACACCTGGCCGGGCCGTGCCGCCAGGCCGTGTATCCGTTGATCGAGTTCGTCCTCATTTTATAAACGTTATAAAATATTGTATATTATACATATCATATTATCAAGAGACAAGTAGTCTACGACTCATTCAAGTAGTTTTTATTTCAATAATTTTATTCGAATAATTATTCAATCATTTTTGTTTATTCAAAGTTTGTGGAACTGCCTTTACAATCCCTCCCCGCTACACCGCTAGCCCACCGTGCGCTAGCCGAGCCGAGGGCACGGTTAAAAAAAATCGTACTGTACCTGGTACCGTTTATGTATTGTACTTAGGGTGCCTTTATGGTATTTTACGTTTTTATCTACTTTGGGGGACCAAGTAGATTTATTTATAAATATGTTACCATATATAGACCATATATATGTATATATGTGTTCGCACTCTAGCGGCCGGATTTCAAGTCCGATTTGGTTCAAATTTGGTACACATATTGGTTGTCAACGTCGCTCGGACGACTCCGTTAACCAAAAAAATCCAACAATCGGAAGTACGTTTTTTGACCGAAAGTAACAATTTTTTGAGATTTTTCGTACGAGAATTAATTTTTTATAGTTTTTTCTACAAAAATAAATGTAAGATGTTATTCTGCACATTTTGTTTTTTACGCGATCTTATAGCTCTCTTGGTTCCCCCAATATCGATCAAAACGTAAAATACCATAAAAGTACCCGGTTCAAAGCCATGTGGTGGATTCTACCGTGGAGTTGGTGTTCGAAGCACGCAATGCTGTGTGCGTCGAAGATAATCTCAATTTTCAGAATGGCGTGCGAAGCACGCAATGCTTTGTGTATTGAAAATACTCCCAATATGCGGAATGGCGTGCGAACCATTTTGCAGCTATTCCGCACACCGTCGTGAATAGACCTATTTCCCAAATTGGTGGTTGAAACCCTAATACATGCATATAAACCTAATTTTGGAAATTTGCTCAACTCACGTCAGCGGTTCAGCTGCGTGGTCGAACTATTATATATTTTTAATTTTGCTTTTACTTCAAATCTCTGATTTTTTACTTTACTATTTCAGTTTACAGTTTACATAACAAACTACGATCTAACATCTGTCATCTTTTGATCTACAGATAACATTCTTGGCTTGGTTTTGTTTTCTTACGGATAATATATTTTCATGGTGAGGAAATAGATAGTTTTCCTTAAAACGAAAAACCAGTTTTAATATTTCGACATACAGTATTTTAAACTATCACTTGCATGTATTTAGCTTGTCTTTAATCCAGAATTGGTCGGGTACAAAATAACATGTAAATTTATGTTCGGTGTATGAGAACAGCGGCTCGAAATAGACAGGGAAATATAGGATGGAAAATAAAACAAAAGGTATTATACTGTCTCGCCCGGAAGTGAATAACGCAATGCATTTATAATAAGACCGTGGAATATACCAAAGCGACTACAAAGATAAATTTATTGAATATGTCAAATACTAGTAAGCCACCGTGAAAAATCACAGGCAGATTAATTAGATACACATAAGAAATACGTAATTTAAAAAATACTGTTTAAAAACAACCGACTTTGTCTAGCCTACCTAAGTATCATAAGGGGATTTTTAACACGGTAAATGCGTACAATAAATTATAAGGATTACTAACTGTAGGCCTGTTTGTTAAAATATGTTATTTACTTAATCCAAATATATCAAATCCAAATACCATTGACACACTCATCACGAAATCTCAAAAACCACAGAACGGATTGGAATGAAATTTAGTATGTAGCTTCCTTTAGGGCCCTAGGTGCTCGCTAAGAAAGGTTTTCAAAAAATTCGAAATTTTAGGATGGGTTTGGGGACGGTCATAGTTACTTAAACATCCCCAAAAGAACATTTTTTTGTTAATATACATTTTACTTTGATTTGTTTAACCGTGCAAAGGGCCAACTAGTAGGTCATGTAAAGAAAGATTAAAAAAATATTTGTATTTCATACTGACATATCAAGTAGTAAATGTTTTAATTGATATTATAAAATAGACAAATGTTGTAAAATGTAGATATGAAACTCCTATTTGTTAAACATTTTTATTTATACACATTATTATATCTACACTAATATTATAAAGAGGTGAACATTTTTTGTTTGTTTGTTTGTATGTAGGTGGTAATCTTTGGAACTACTGAACCGATTGAAAAAATAGTTTTACTAATAAAAAGCTGCACTGTCCCTGAGTAACATAGGCTACAATTAATTTTGATAAAAACATTTTTTATTTCAATATTTGTAAATTTACTCCGAAAAAATCTTAGGTTGGGCCTAGTCTGAAGAACCAACACATGTGTTTACATTTATTACCATTGCAACCAATTGAATAAAATAACAGATCAAACAGCTGTTTTCTCCAATATTTCCATTGACAGTTGATTTCAAACTTTGAAACAATTATTTGCATTTCTAACTTTTAGGTTAGTTTTTTTTATTAAAGTGTAGACTTAAGCCTTGCCGGTTCTTTTAAGATTTAGTATAACTGCTGTTATAAAATAAACGAAATAATTTGATTTGAACATTTGACATTATTTACCATCTTAGCTTTGGGGTTATTATTAATCCTACACCTTTATTATAAAGAAAACATAATATGATTATGTGTTTAGAAGGTCCCAACGGGGTTGGCGTGCGAAGCACGCACAGGTTTCCCCTAGTATCAAAATAAAGATACAAATATTATCTTTTAATTGTGTTTCATTTCATATTGATATACAAATGATTTAGAAGTTATTAATATTATAATGAAGAAATTAATAATCGAATATATTTACACGTTATACGAAGATGTAAGAATATTTCCGAAGTTAAACGAATGGATCTTTTCTTTATTGTACAAATGAATATATTGATGGTAAAAGGTTGTATTTATATTAATTTTGTAACCTCAAAGCAAACCTTATAACGTTTTATAGCCTACATTAGTCTTTAATTAATTTTTTTTTGAAGTCAACTTTTTGCTGTTTTATCGAATTCTTGATAAATTCAACGACTATTGAAATACGTCTTAGACCATATTTTGTTAGACATCATTTTACGTACAAACTGATTTCGATCTCTTTATAACAACAAGAAATATAATTTACTTAATGTTATAGTAAGTAATAATGGAGCACACTTTATTTTATTCCATGGTTTATAGCCCAACTGTTTGGTTTCAATTAGGTTTTATTATAATAATACGTAGTTAACGATATCTTAGTAATTGAATTCGTTAATCTTTTTCCAAATGATAAAATCCCTAAGCTAATTACTATTATCTGATAAGAGATTCAATAAGTAGCCTACTAATCAATAATCTTTATCACACTCTACAAATAATGCACCATTTGAAATTGTTAAAATGCTACTTATAATTCTAGTATACCCAACTTATGCATACTTTCTACAGGGTGAAACAATACTCTGTACCCAAACTTCAGGATATTGTTCCTTGGACCAAAGAAAAAAAGTACATATAAACGTAACCTCGAAAACGTTACTTTTCCAAATAACCGCCATTTTGTTTTTTTTTGTACAAAATAATTGATATCTAGAGAACGGTTTGACTAATTGATTTTAAACTAGACACGAAGTTTATAACCTAATAATGATATATCTCAAGAAAAATAAGCGATTAAATCCAATAATGCGTTTTAAAATGGCGGCTGTTTGACAATTTCAAACCTAAATTACTCAAAAAGCGTACATTTTAACAAAAAATGTCAAGACACCTTTTTGTAGCCCTTTTGATTCCCTATCGGATGGTGTAACTGTCAAAACAATCGGATGAAGGATAAGTTAAAGATAATGACAGGAAATGTTCACACAATATTGCTGTGTTTACTGTGTTGGTATAGGATGCCAGGTTAAACAAACCAATTATTCCACATAACTTAACTATTATGTTAAAATGTATGGTTTTTGAGTAATTTAGGTTTGAAATTTTCAAACAGCCGCCATTTTGAAACGCATAAATGGATTTAATCGCTTATTTTTCTTTAGATATATCATTGTTAGGTTAAACTTCACGCCAAGTTTGACTCAATCAGTCAAACCGTTCTCTAGACAAGAATTATTTTGTACAAAAAACAAAATGGCGGATATCTGGAAAACTAAGTGTTTTCGGGCCTATGTTTGTGTGAACATTTTTCTTATTTTGGTCCAAGGAACAATATCCTGAAGTTTGGGTACAGAGTTTTGTTACACCCTGTATAACCATAAGTCTTCGGAAAAGTGAAATGTTATTTGTTTAATCTCAAAAATCTTATTAAAAAAATCAAGACTAAATAATGGCAACTAGTAGAGTTAAAAGTTAAAATTAAATAGCTGCATGAGAACAGCTATATTCATTGTAAATCACATAAATGGTTACATTTCGAAACAAAAAACCCTATGAAAACTATTCGACAGTACATAAATATATTCTCTAAATATATTTCCAACTATGTAAAACAAATTTCTTGAAATGTTAAAAAAACATAACCTATAAGAATACAGCTACCACGTTCTATTGCAAAACACTAATGTTGGTAAATTTTGAAACACAAAAAATACTACATAAAATATTAGAATATACAAACAATTTTAATATATTTTGCAACCATGTCAAACGAATTCCTTTAAATTAAACTAACATAAACTAAAAAAAAAAAACAACTACGCTCTATTGCAAAATGCATAATACTTGTAAATTTTGAAACAGAACTAAAACTACGGTACATAAATTATTCGAAAATATTAACAATTTTATAAATATAATTTGTAACTATGTAAAACTATTTTTTTGAAATAAAACTTCCACATAACCTACAAGAAAACCGCTGCGTTCTTTTGTAAAACTCATAACACTAGTACGTTTTGAAACACAACTA
>JAGFPH010001077.1:55725-67571 GCA_018207615.1 Philaenus spumarius
CCCCGAAAGTTTTCCTGGTTACGGTCTTGATATTTATCATCTCGAAAGAAGAAATCGCTTCCTAAATTTGTGAAGTAAAACTAGATAGCAGATTGGCAGTAGGCCTAATCAGTCCAACAAAACATTAAAAACTAATAAGCGATTCTACGTGTAATTAAGAAAGTCTGATATTTTCGATCTTCTCTGAGACTGAGTCGTCATTTCCTAGTTGAATTACGTAAACATAAGAATCTACCAAAGAAGTTCTCCCAATACTGATAAATTTTGTTAAAACCAGTGCCGGATTAATAACCTTTGGAGCCCTGAAGCAAGGTAAGCAACGCCCCCTCCGGCCCCCACCCTTTAGTTGCTTTCCCATTTCTAATCCCAGATTATAAGTGGCAAACTACCAAAAATGAATATGTGTGATTTATTTATATTTGTGCCCATGCCTAAAGGTAGAGTTTGAACCTTTAATGCAACTAATTTTGTTACTAATTCAGCATTCTTATCTATAGGCTACTAATATTATAAAGAGATAAAATTTGTTTGAATGTGTAGGGGGTAATCTCTGGAACTACTGAACCGATTGAAAAAAAAATGTTTACTAATAAAAAGCTACAGTAAACCTGAGTAACATTGGCTACAATAAATTTTGATAAAAACATTTTTTATTTCAATATTTGTAAATTTAGTAAAATTATTAGGTTAGTCCTAGACTGATGAACCAACACATATTTCTTGAATGTATTTACATTCATTAGTCATTACCATTGCAACCAATTGAATAAAATAACAGATAAAACAGCTGTTTCCTCCAATATTTCCATCAACAGATGATTTCAAACTTCGAAGCAATTATTTGTATTTCCAACTTTTAGGTTAGGTTTTTATTAAAGTGTGGACCTGAGCCTTGCTGATTGTTTTAACCTTTGTTATAACTGCTGTTATAAAGTATACGAAAAACTGTAATTTGATTTGAACATTTAACATTATTTACCACTTAGATTTGGGGTTATTATTAATCCTACACCTTTATTATAAAGAAAACAAAATGATTATATGTGTAGAAGGTTCCAACCAATAATATATGCATTGGTTTCCCATAGTAGAATGCATTTGTGTATCATATTTAAGTCAAACATCTTTACCTAAGTCTACGTTAAACTATTTCGCAAATGTGCGAGCTAAGCGAACTCGTGGTTTTGCACGCAAAGCTCGGATGGGTGTGCCCTAATCTAACGTTATAAATATATGAAATACTAGCTGGCCCGATCCGGCTTTGAACGCCGACAAATCAAGAGACAAATCGAAGTTAAATATGGGGAATTTTAGTAAATTTGACACCCCCAAAAATTTCGAATTTTTTAAAACCTTTCTTAGCAAGCACCTAGGGCCCTAGAGGAATCTACATACCAAATTTCATTCCAATCCATTTGGTGGTTTTTGAGATTTCGTGATGAGTGAGTCAGTGAGTGGTATTTGGATAACTGTGTATAAGCTACAGGATGACTATTTTAAGTGTGCCACCATTGGTATATCAGAATCGACAAGATTTACAGGAAACTTTAAATGGGGAACTTCACCTATTTTTTAGTGGCCATTAAAAATATGAATTTGAAATTTCGAAAATATGCCGCCATTTTGCAATATGGCGGCCAACTTTCGAATTTCTTATGGAAACCCCTACGTTTTATTACGGATTTGGATTGTACATGCAATTTTAAGACTTGGTGTTTTTTTATAAACTTAACCGTTTAGCCGTTAGGAGCGCTGGAAGTTTCAGAAACTCTTATTACAACAATTATTAAAGAGGCTTATTTTCAATTTGCAAATAATAAAATTTAACTCAAAGTGCAATATGTTTTACTATGGAATGTTAAAAATCTGTTGCAATTTTATAAATACTTTATTTTATACAAAAAACATAGACTACTTATAGTAATATTTTATAATATTGGAAAAAGGCGGCCTCTTTTCGAAATTCCAAATTCATATTTTTAATGGCCACTAAAAAGTAGGTGAAGTCCCCCATTTAAAGTTTCCTGTAGATCTTGTCGCTTCTGATATACCAATGGTGGCACACTTAAAATAGTCACCCTGTATAATTTATTATAAGATTACTTAATGAACTATGTCTGGATTTTAATAATACCATAACTACCTTTAAAAAAATACAATTTAATTTATATTTTAACTGGCTTATCTTCTATATCACATCACATAAAGCTTTAAAATGCAGTAACTATTAAGTCTATTGGTTATTTCTCCTCACAAAAGAAGACACAGGCCTAGCTTGTCCAACTGAGTTGCAGTTCGGTCCGTTGCAGGGGATACCCTTCCGCTGGTTACTGATGTAGCCGGAGTTGAGGTACCAGAACGGCTGCTTCTCTCTGGGCCAGACCGCTACGCGGTTGATGAGGTCGGGGTCTTCGAGGGTATTCGAGTCCGTAGGTTTTGGCGGCGCCGGAGTCGAACTGCCTCCGAACCGGTTTTCCGCCGTCTCGTACTGGGGCAGCACTTGGAGTACGCCCGCGCTACCGCGTGACGCGTAGAAGGGCCGTTGGGCTTCTGCGGGGTAAAAGTTTGAGCACATGATGGCTGCAAGAACAACAACTGATTTAATCTGAAACATAAAGTTTACAATATTTAACGCGACATTTTAAAAATTAACTTTTTCGTGAAATTCTCCAAGGAATAATTTTGATAAATGTTTTTTTTTAGTTAATGTAGTTGACGGTAGTATACATAAAATAATTAATACTTATAGTGATGACAAAGAAAAAACCGTAAAATTCACTCTTTTACACTTGAACTTGAAACTTGACGTATATGGTTCATATTGCCCGATATGTGTTTTACCATAAAAAAATGACGCGCCACCATAACTGAAGGCAGCCCAAACTGACCTAAAGGGTTTATGACCACCCGTCCACCTTTTACAATAAGCGACGTTTCCTTGAACGCCCTAGTTCAATATTAAAATAAAAATGTTTTTAATAATCTATGCTTTAATTTCATACGGACTGTTTCTTAAATAGGACGCTAAACTTCTGGAGTGGGTTCCTGATATAAAAATAAATAAAAAAGTCCTTATAAACTGTGTCCTAAAACTCTTAGTTTTCCAGATATCCACTACTTTGTTTTGTGTTTTCAAAATAATTCATATCTAGAGAAATGTTTGACTGATTGAGTTCAAACTTGGCTTAAAGTTTAACCTAACAACGATATATCTCAAGAAAAATAAGCGATTCAATCAAATCATGAGTTTCAAAATGGCGGCTACTGTTTGAAAATTTCAAACCTACATTACTCAAAAACCGTACATTTTAACAACAAATGTCAAGGCACGTTTTTAGTAGCCCTCTTGATTCCCTATCGGATGGTGTAACTGTCAAAACAATCGGATGAAGGATAATAGTTAAGTTATGTGTAATAATTAGTTTGTTCAACCCGGCATCCTATACCAACACAGTAAACACAGCAATATTGAATGTACATTTGCTGTCATTATCTTTAACTTAGCAATTATCCTTCATCCGATTGTTTTGACAGTTACACCATCCGAAAGGGCTGCAAAAAAGGTGTCGAAATTTTTTGTTAAAATGTACGGTTTTTGAGTAATTTAGGTTTGAAATTTTCAAACAGTCGCCATTTTGAAACTCATGATTGGATTTAATCGCTTATTTTGTTTTAGATATATCATTGTTTGGTTAAACTTCATGCCAAGTTTGAACTCAATCAGTCAACCCGTTCTTTAGATAAGAATTATTTTGTACAAAAAACAAAATGGTGGATATCTAGAAAACTTAGGATTTTCGGGTCCTGAATTTATATGAACTTTTTTTCTTATTTTTCCCCATAGAATCATTTTCCGAAGTTTGGCACTTTACTTATGGTACACCCTATAGACATAGTTATTTTCCAACATCTCAAAACCCATTCATTAAATTGCAAATGCTAGCTTTTTCCATAATAATAATATATTTCTTAACAATAATAATTATATTATCCTTGTTTACTGTAATGCACCAATTAGGCTTTATAACTTCTTTATACAATTGCATTTTTTAAATTAGCGTTTTATAATAACTTGCTTGTGATAAAATTAATTACATATATGATTCTATATTATTTGTTCTTTTCAAAATTAAAATGTTCGTGTTTTCGAGGTAAGGAGGGGATTACCTCTCCTCCCATCTCATTCCTCAATATTTATCGTTTTGTGTTAATTATATGATAGCAAAATTCAAACTCGTCCTGAAGAAATTCCTAGATAGCCTATACAGCTATGTTCATTGCGTGTGACTGAATGGAAAATCACTATTCTTTGAACATAAAAACCTGTTAATACGCATATTTTATTGGTGTTGTGTTAAAATGTAGGCCTATCTTTAAATAATCGTTACAATAATAAATTTATATTTAATAAATATTTATTTAAATTAAAACTCAATGTTGGACGTTAATTTATTTAACAGTACAGTAATTATAAGTAATCATGCAAAATCACTCTTCGTAAACTTAGTTCTAGATTATGAATTTTTAACTGATAAACCAACATAAATGAAATTACCTTTAGTGAACAGAAACAATTAATCCTAAAGCTATATCATTACAAACTAAGCTGATATATTTTGACCTAGGTCTAAATGTTTTGTTTTGTCAAATTTAATGTTAAGTAGTGAATATCAATGTTAATGTTGTCATCTTCGTCATTCAAACGGAATTCGTGTTTTACATAGAGGTTTAAATTTTCAAAATTTCGTCAGTTATATTTTGTAGTAGTTTTTTTAATAATGAAAGGAAACCAGTAATAACCTATTTTTTCAGTTCTCTTTAGGTAAAGATTTATGTTGCTATTCTGATCGATATCAATACACTAAGAGCAGATTTAAAATACTTATAACAATATATACTTAGCATACATTTTTATAAATACAAAAACAAAGTGAAATGGTGACTAAACAAAAGTAAAAAGGAATGTAAAAACTCAAATTAAGGCTAAACTATTTACGTTGTTATTGCTAATGTTAACAAGTCAATGAATCACACTTACAACGAAAGAAAACATTTTCATAACCGATTGAAAAAATAGTTTTACTCGGAAAAATCTTAGGTTAGGCCTAGACTGAGGAACCAACACATGTATTTACATTTAATAGCATAGCAACCAATTGAATAAAATAACAGATAAAACAGCTGTTTGCTCCAATAGATTCCATTCACAGCAGATTTCAAACTTTGAAGTAATTATTTGTTTTTTAGGTTAGTTTTTTATTAAAGTGTAGACCTGAGCCTTGCTGGTTCTTTTAACCTTTATTATAACTGCTGTTATAAAATATACGAAATAATTTGATTTGGACATTTAACATTATTTACCACCTTAGCTTTTGGGTTATTATTAATCCTACGCCTTTTTGAGAAAGAAAACATAACATGATTATGTGTATAGAAGGTCCAAACAGGGCTGGCATGCGGAACATGCAGTGATTTCCCCTGGTTTCATATAAAGTGTCAGATGTACCTCTTATAGGCTATTTGAGAGTTTATATAAAGTTGGGATGTACTTCTATTGTAGAATTCTAACTAGGCCTACTTTTAAATTGAACTGAACATACATCTAATTTAATGTATAACTTATGTATACTTTTCCGAATGACTCAATGTCCTACATTTACTGCTCTAAATTTAAGCTCATTAAAATATGCAGAGCTCAATGCCGGTTTTTTTTTAAAGTAGCGAAACGTTTATAGGTTATATTTATTTAGAGTGAGGAAAATTGTCATTTACAGGTGAATAACTGTGTATTTGGACAGTTTTAAAAAAACTATCTCTAGCATCATAAAGATGAGATGAAAATTTTGAAATGTTGAATTAACAAAGTAGACTTCTGATGTTTTTTTAAAATATTTGAGTAAAACAATTATTGCACAATATTGGCAAATTATTAGGAAATTCCCAGTTTGTATTAGAAAATTTACTTAAGTTATAAGTGTTAGGTATTCATTGATTATAATTAGCTGTAGGCCGAAGTAGATTATAAATAAATTTGCCTCAATGCTTTCTGTAGGCTACAATAGCTTCATTGCTATAAGATAAACGTAATTAATTTGAGTTATTTTATTATCCAAACATAATTGTTAAAAGAATGAAATAGTGTTACACCCTGAATAATTAATTCACATTAATTAGTCCATTTGTAAATATAAAATAATTAGGGGATCCAGCAATGCTTCGCTATTGCTTGGTTTAATTTTAATGGTAGTTATGCCATTACACCTCTATGCCTTTAGTAATCAAATTGCAAATGTTTTTTTAATGTCAGTTATGAATAATATTAAATAATGTTAGCTTTATAGTTTGAAGGAATTTAGTGCAATTTATTTTTAGTGTTTGAGTAGCTACCACATTTAAATCTATTTGTTTGTACAGTGACCATATTGTCTAAAACGCCATGGTACTAATGTGTAAATTGTGAAATTTTATTTTAATCAGTTGAGTAGTTTTTGAGAACATAGAAAAAGTAAGTGGATTACAATTTTATTTTAAGGGTTGTTATTTCATTTCATCCGTTTTACTAAAGTAATCAAATTGCAGTATTGATTATAGTTTTGTATATCCCTTACAAATAATATTACATACCGGTACCGGTAAATTTAGATTTATAGCTTGTAAAGAGTTAGTTTAATTTATATTTATTGTATATGGGTAGCAACCCCATTTCAACCCCATAGACTGCAGTAATTGCACCGTCTAAACACTCCTGGCAATGATACGGATAAAGTGTGAAATTTTTAGCGAAATCTGTCGAATAGTTTTTGAGTCTATAGAGGACAAAAACAAACATTCATTATTATTATTATATATAGAGATAAGCATGGAGAAATAATTATAACTTTATGATCTGCCATACTGGATATATTTCTCATAAAAATAATGTTCTTCTAATAACTTAAACACATATCGTTTTCTTTTTTCATATTTAACTCAGGATTTTCGTGTATAGGTCATTGGAAAACACGCGTAAATAAAGAAATTTACATGATTTGTATTAAGAGTTGGTTCGTGTATTTATATGTAACTAGCTGCACGATCCGGCTTTGCACGGGTAGACAAATCAAAGTTAAATGTATATTAACAAAAAAGTATATCAATAAATATATTACATCATGTATTTCTTATGGGGATTTTTAGTTACTTTGACCACCCCTAACCCTAAAATTTCAAATTTTTTGAAAACCTTTCTTAGCGGGCACCTAGGGCCCTAGAGGAAGTTACATACCAAATTTAATTCCAATCCAATCCATTCGATTTTTTTTAAGTAACTTTGAACCCCCCAAACCCCCCTAAAATTTCAAAATGTTTGAAAACCTTTCTTAGCGAGCACCTAGGGCCCTTGATGAAGCTACATACCAAATTTGGGGTGGTATTTGGCTTTTATCTATCTATATAAAAGCGAAATGGCACTGATTCATTCATCAGCAGAACTAAAAATCTACTGAACCAAATGAGTTCAAATTTGGCATGCATGTTCAGTTGGACCTTTAGACGCGCACTAAGAACGGATTTTGAAAACATCCCAAAGATACGCCCATTATTCGCGTTTTTCTAGCGATTTTTTGCGTTTTCTCAGCTTTTTCGAGAACTATTTGGCATAAAATGTTGAAATTTGGTACTTAGGTTCGTTTAAGGCCTAAAAGTAGTCTGTTAAAAAATGTTTGAGATTCTCCCAAAATTACGCCAGAAATAGGCGTTTTTGCGTTTTTCCTTGCGTTTTCAATGCGTTTTTGATCATATTCAAATTACGCCCGAACGGATTGGAATTAAATTTGGTATGTAGCTTCCTCTAGGGCCTTAGGCGCTCTCTAAGAAAGGGTATGAAAAATTTCGAAATTTTAGGAGGGGTTTGGGGGGATCAAAGTTACTAAAATCATAATTTCAGATCTTTTATTATTATGACAATAGTGCTTTTATTATTTAAGATCTATATATATAAAAGCCAAATACCACTCACTAACTGAACACTTCAAAAGATTACAATTACGTTAAAAAGACTGAAAATACTAACCACCACGGGCAACGCCGTACGTGTCAGCTAGTATATATATATAGATATTTAATTGTGTAATTTTTAAAATAGTAAATTGTATTTAAATTTTTAGATGTTCATGAATCCTAAATTGCTATGATTTATTTGTATATCTTTTTATAAATCAATAATATCATATTATAAGTTATAATATCAAGTGCTCACTGAAGTGTAGGTAGACACTACTACTATAATAATTTATAACCAATTTAAATAAAATTAAACTCTAATAATTTATTTTTTTCTTTTAAAAAAGGTGTTGATAATATCTTTATACAGTAGGAGTCTGTAAAATGCAAGATTTTAAAACAACCGTAAGCCTACAATCGATTCATTTGTGTAGCAATTATTTTAAATCGCCATCATACTTACCATAATGTAAGAAGCTCGCCGCTCAATTGCAAACACTTCTATCCTTGAACTGATAGAGTTGTTGTTTCCTCACCAATATATACAAAGCTTCTTTAAGATCCCCCTCCACCAATGACTCACCGGTTTATCGCGCTGGACTTTTAGCCTCCAGGAACGTTCACAGTCGTACTCAGAATCTCAGAATGTCGAATGAATAAAACAATAGAACTTAATTTATTACAGTTTGAAATTCGACCGTCTGTTTAAGGGCGAAGTATGGTGTTTTAAGATTCACGGGGTTTTCCCATTGTTGTGATTTCGATCCAGTGGGTATACTGTATCTATGTCTTCTTTATTGGTAGGTTGGGCTGCTTGGGATTTCCCAAACGCCTCCAAGTAACTTTATACGTTGAAATAACGTTGAGGAAGCGTTCAACCTATAATTACTTAAAAGAAAGTTAATGACTTTTTCGAGAGAAGAAGTTACATAAATTAAACTCGACTTAAAACCAGAGGCGTAAGTCCAAACTTGGGGGCCCTGTGGCAAGATAAATTTGGGGGATTCCACGGGGGTCTGGGAGGAAAATGTTAGAAAATTAACCCTCAAAAACGTCTTTGAATGCATTCTAGAGGTCAAATTTACCACATTTGTAGTACCTATGTGTTTTATTTTTCACATGATACTGAATTGAAAATATTACATTGAAACAATTAACGATTTGCAACATTATTTACCCTCTACCTCGATCTATCTCTGTAACCTGTGTCATTAGGCTACTACATAACTACACTCATAACTTATGCAAAATATAAACTGGTATTAACAAACAACTTTACATTTATTTTTTTCCATAATTAGTTTCAACTTTTGATATTATATGTAAAGGAAAGAAAGTTTTAAAGTTTGTTTTGTGTTTTGATAATTAATTATTGTAAAGAAAATAATACAAGTGAGTGAGGGACATGATTTTTAACTATCACACAAGTTCAAAACGAAAGCAAATGTATTGTTACAAGGAAAAACACAATAAGGTACAATAGTCAACACATAAATTGACAATAGTCAAATTTATGATTTTGTAACCACTGACCGTAAAACCGCTTAGAGTTGTCATGTTTGGACTCATTTTGCGAGGAATAATATTTAGAGTTCAGTAATTAGAGTAAAAATTAACTAAAGTTAACGGGTAGAAAAATGTGATTTTTGTAGCACAAGGGCTAGTTGGTGATTCATAGGAGAACCATTAAGCAGGTAGGCCGTGTGAGTGTGTCTGCGCGTGTGGGATTTTATGGTTTAGAGCGCACGGCTGTTTGGACAAACTATAGACAATGATTGAACTACTATCGCATATAGAGGGAATATGCACCGAGCAAAAAGTAACTTAAACTCATAAACATGATCGGACGATTTTTTTAGTTGCATATATCAGGTGTCTTACAAGTCCCACCCCCTCATTATTTTTTTTATTAATGGAAATAGACAGATTTGCTTTGGGGAATGTTAACATGACCAAAACTTTAGTTTTTTTGGTGTATCGTAAATTTTAAACCCACCCCCAAAAATTGGGTATTTTGGGGTGTAAGTCGAAAATTTTCATGGGAACCCCTATTGAGTGACACCTCATTTTAAAGTCCTTGATAAAAGAAGAAGATTTGTCGCAAACCGGAGGTCTGTATGTTGATTCTATTAAACATAATGGCCAATCAAAGTTATAATTTTTCTCCATTAAAATGTTAAAGATGGTACATATGTTAATTTTTACAAGGGTTTCATCCAGTAGGTCACTCAATCTAAATTATAAAACATAGTAATTGTTATAAAACCTAGATGACTCACGCTGAAGGATCGAACACGCTTGTCACCTTATCACACCAGAAATGTTGGGAAATGTTAGGCAACACTTTGAGTCCAGGCTGTATTTTTTTCAAGAAGTCAATGGTTCTCATTTCGAGCACTTAATCTGTGTTGAAATTGAGGTGAGTGCTAAAGGTTTTACTCTTTGTAACATAATTATTAATGAAACTTTAAATAGGAGTTTAAAAAAAATTATAACTTTGATTGGCCATTATGTTGGATAGAGTCAACATTCAGACCTCCGATTTGCACCCAATCTTTTTCTTTTATCAAGGCCTTTAAAATGAGGTGTCACTCTGAGTAGGGGTTCTCATTTAAAATTTTCGAATCACCCCCGAAATACCCCATTTTTGGGGACGGGTTGAAATTTACAGTACAAAAAAAAAAAAAAATTTTTTGTCGTTTTAAAGATTCCCAAAGCAAATCTGTCTATTTCCATAAATTTAAAAAAATAATAGGGGGGGGTGATACTTTTAAGACACCCGGTATGTATACAAAGGTGTCATAAAAGTCTGGGTACGGCTTAATATCTCAAAATGTACGAGTCTTATGAGATAGAAATAAAAGCAGTTATTCACAACCATAAAAGAACCACTTTTTGGTGAGTTTGAAATTTTTTCCGCCATCTTGGAATGAACTTAATTTTTTTAATGGGAAGGTGGTCATGTGATACATCATTTCAATGTAGAATTTCAAGAGAAAACCAACTGTGAAATTTTCACATCCATATCTTTAACCGATTCAAAATGGCGGCCAAAAACAACGAAATCGTGATTTCCGATTTTGCCCCACTTTGCAGTACTATTTTTTTTTTTAATATTAATTATTATTCTTTTTGGATTCAGAATTAAAGAAGCTTTCAAACGATATGCCAAACAACGATATTTGGGAGTACTTAAACAATTTTTAGTTACAGCCATTTTTATTTTAAAAAATTGATTTCGAGTGGTTGAATTAAATACAGTTGTGTAGCATATCGTTTGAAAGCTTATTTAATTCTGAATCCAAAAAGAAAAATAATTAATATTTAATAAAAAAAATAGTACAGCAAAATGGGGCAAAATCGTAAAACACGATTTCGATGTTTTTGGCCGCCATTTTTAATCGGTTAAAGATATGGATGTGAAAATTTCACCGTTGGGTTTCTCTTGAAATTCTACATCGAAATGATGTATCACATGACCACCTTCCCATTTAAAAAAAAATAAGTTCATTCCAAGATGGCGGACAAAAATTTCAAACTCGCCAAAAAGTGGTTCTTTTATGGTTGTGAATAACTGCTTTTATTTCTATCTTATAAGACTCGTAAATTTTGAGATATTAAGCCTTACCCAAACTTTTTTGACACCTTGTATAGTAAGTTCTAAACAATATTTTGGAAATTAATAGTTTGACCCGAAAAAGAACTCGACCTCAATCTTACAACTTTCAAAAAAATTTTAAAATTCGTATACATTGTAATGATTATTAGTATTCCCATTAGGTAAAACAAACCAGTTCCAAGTGATTTTCTTCAGTATATTCGTAAATCTGAGAGCTCTAGCCGCACACAAGTAAGTTTTACAAACA
>JAGFPH010001077.1:71665-93876 GCA_018207615.1 Philaenus spumarius
ACCCATAGAGCAAGCAAGAATCCATGAAGTAGCACAAAAATGGCGTTCTTGCTCCAATCAAGTTCAAAACTGCAACATCAGTTCGAAACGTGATGGCGACCACTATTTGGGATTCGTAAAGAATACTGATGATTGATTATAAAGAAAAAAATACTACAATTACAGGTGCACATTATGCTTATGTCCTGCGTTTGCTAAAAGAGAAAATCAAAAGCAAGAGAAGAGGGCTTTTGAGCGAAGGTGTCTTGCTGCTACACGACAATGTGCCTGTTCACAGGGCACAAACAGCAATGGCCACCGACAGCCATACAGCTCCGACCTCCCTCCAGTGACTATTACTTTTGTTCCCAAACGACCTCGTGGAGGAAGCTCTCAAAGAAGGTGAATAGAATTACTTTAAGAAAGGGCCAACAAGTACATTCTTCTTAAGGGAGAATATATTGAAAAATAATTTATTCATTATATTATATACGTTTATTATAATAATGCAATACGTTTTTATGCGTTTATTCTTTAGATATCTTCATCAAACCTTATAATTTTATGGAGAGTGAGAGAGAGAGCGCTACCTGCTGTCTTGCTCTTTCCTGCCCTACGTCAGTGTGGCCGCTGTGAGTTGTTGAGGAGGTGGGGGCGAGATAAGGTCAACGAGCGATGTCTACTGTTCACAGAACTACTTGTATATAATTACTAATACAGTTGTGATATGTAATTGACCGAGCGAAACGAGGTCTCCGTTTTAGCTCGACCGTTCGGCATTTCGTCTGTGTATCTGTCTCACTATTACGGCCAAACGCCTTGACCGATTGTCATGATTTTTTGCATGAATGTTCCTTATTCCTAGGCCGAGCCATGTGTATATATGTTTTTTTCCATTTTTCATTTTTAACCTCTTAAACAAAATAAACTGGCGGCCGCACCAGTGTAAGCTTTTTCCAAAGCCAGTTTGTGGCTTAACCGTAAGTCGAATTGAAATCTAATAACATTAGCGGGTAGCAAATTTGATGTTCCACAAACATTTTTCTTGATTTTTCCGTATCTCTAACGGTAAGCTCACAAAATGGCCGCAAACTTCAAATTTGTTAAAAAATCGTCCAAGTTTTTTTATTTTAACCATGTTTTTATACGTTTATTCTTTAGATATCTTCATAAAGCCCTATAATTTTATGGAGAGAGAGGGAGAGAGAGAGCATTACCTGCTGTCTTGCTCTTTTCTGCGCTACGTCAGTGAGGCCGCTGTGACTGTGAGTGAGTTGTGGTTACTTCCTTACTGGCACATTATATTTATTTTAACCTAAGCTTAAAACCACATTTGTTATTTCAACGAGCGAGGTCTACTGTCTAGTACTAACATATAATTAAATAGATAGTACATCTATCACAAAAACACATCATATTTTTAAAAAATCCTTAGACGACTTTTTTGTCTGAATCTACTCGGTGGAGTAGTTTATCGACCGAGAGCATTCCTGAGTTCTGAGATACTGGTAGGACTCATGTGTTGAAGTTTGAAAGAAGTAAATTTTAATAATTTTAATATAATGTTGTAAAAACTTGTTTGTAGTAGTGATTTGTAATACTTTTGATTTTCTTTCTGATGCGTTAAATTGCCTTCAAGTATGTATATACTTAGTAATTTTAATGTACCATAGTCACCTGTGATATTAAAAATGGATAGTTGTTAGACTTTAATACTTTTAATGTTTTGATATTTTCTCATTGTTAATAATTGTATCTTCTGATTACATTGTATTTTTCTGTTCTTTTATCTTGGCGTGTGTTATACAACTTGTTATGTTTATTCTGAAGACAAATAATTTTTTTTATGATTATGGATTTTTAAAGAACCCCGTGTAATAACAGTTGTAGTTTTAATATTCTTCCAACATCCATGGTGAAGTAAGCTTCTTTACGTTTAAATCATGCTACGAAACCTGTCATACAATGTGTTTGGACTGATTTGTTAAAGATTGGGGTCAAAAATTAAGTATAGTAGCTTAATCATCTTATATAGATTTCGCTTCATAAAGAAGACGTACTGGGCTGGATCTCTTTTGGGTTAAATTCATTTTAAATGGTTGCTGCGAAGGTTTTTTCGCGTTAAAGAATACAGTGTTGAAGATTGAAGTGGTATTGACATTTAAATAGGCCTATGTACTTGAGAAGTAGGCCTACAGAAAGACTGACAATTCTTATAACCGCAGGCATTACTTAAATAATAAATTTCTTCGATGTCTGCCGTATAACCTTCAACTTCACACCTTCACGTCGCCTAGAGATAGATTCTAGACGTAGAAGTCATTACGAAACTCTTCCGTGATATCGTGGGAAACATTCGCGGCTAACACACATTAGCGTTACTCCGTTAACGATATCCTCTTATTATAATACGCCTTTATACATTCAGTTGTGTTTGAAGTATTATTTATTGAAAGTATTATCAGAAGTTTAGGTTTCCAAAATGAAGTTCGGTTTAGTTGACTTGTTAGCAACGATTTGTGAAGAACTTTTTACATGCTTTTCTTCAACTCACTACCGTTCAACCGGTGGGTGGACCGGTGCGTGGACCGGTGCACGGTCTCCTCGGCTCTTTCCGGATCGCTTCGGGTTGCTCCTTATAGCACATAAGGACTGCGTTCTCGTAAACGTATATTAAACAAAAAATTAATCCTCAGATGGGGGGGGTTGACTCTGAGGACCAAACATTTTCGGAAAAATCCAATTTATGACTATAACTAAAAAGTAAAAAATAAAATTAATGCATTTTTTTTAACATGCTTTCCTATCCATGAATAACATAAATAGACTCGAACTAAAAAATAAAAATAACCCACAGATAAAATTAATTCTTCCTCAGCGAATCTGATATTGTAATGAGACTTGATAGCTTGCAATCTTTTTACTTTTCACAAAATAAACACACCCAAAAAGCATGGGGCGTACTCGCGCGAAGTTCCGAAAACATCACGCCCCATGCTGGAGCCTCAGTATCCCAATGTTCCGCTTGAAATCGTCCGCTACCCGCCAGATCTTCCTTCCGCACCAGCCAGAAAAGTTACACCCGAAAATCAAACTTCAGCCGGTGCTTGGTCAAACCAGGTGATTGTGAAAGATAACTGTGACAATGACTACATATCAATAAGACGAACAGTTTAAAAGGGTAGAGTTCAGACCAGAAAAGTAGGTATAAAAGTGAGTTTACTCCATCAGTCGCTAGGGGAGTTTTGCCTGCAGTGGAGTTTTGCCGGCCGAGTGTGGCACAAGGATGGAAAGAGGAGGAGAGACAGAGATGTCCGACTGTCATGTGACCATAACCGTCGAATCCTAGCGGCCGATGGCAAATATACTTTTACACCCGATTCCATGGTCTGAATTTTTAACATTGGAACGTTTCGTCTTATTGATAATATGTAATCATTGACTGTGATTTAATCGCACAGAACCGTTGCGTGGCGGCCAATAAGATGCCCGCGCAGCGTTGCCATATCTACTAGTCTCAAACACTCCTGGTATTTACCGCTCGAGGTTTGAGCGCACAGTTTAAAGAATTATAAATGCGTTGAGTCAGCCACGTTCAGTTAGAAGCGTGGGAAGAACGTGACAACGTCGCACTAAGACGATTGGAGCGTTCAAGGTCTCGGTGTAAACAAGCCCATCCCTCAACGGTATTCTTTCGTGGTCTTTACTGTAGTGCAGCCAGCGCCTGCACAGCTACCGTCAGCGGTAAATAAACCGATCGTTTATTTTTCCGATCAATGTGTAATGTATGCTCTAATACTCTCCTTCGCGCCACTGCTAACGCGATGGCACGGTAAATAACGCTTGGCGGACGAAAACTCCGTGTGTGTTCCAAGCCATACAATATACTGCATCGTATATCAAATAAAGTGCCAGTGCCCAATTCGACCAAAGATAATGTCAGCAATATATTGATAATTTATTGTAGCTTGACATTTGCATAAGGTGTTGAAAACAAGTTACTCTTAAGAGTGTATTTTAATGTAAACAAAGTGCGAAATATTTTTTACAATGGGGTTAGGGGGTTAATAATCACCAAAACCACCCCTGGTTACGCCTATGCATAGAACACTTTCTAGGCAGGTCGTGAACGTTTATCCTTAAATCCCATAACATTACCATACGACTTTCTTAGGAAGCTCAAATACTTTAAAAATATACTAGCATATATCATGAATAATAAATAGATCTTGCATCCATACGGGGGTTGTGTGTCAGAAAAAAGGTGTTCGCGAAAATAGTACATGATCGCGCCGCGAGGTAGCGCTAGGGAGAAAGCATTGTAAGCATTGGTGTTTCCAACCAGCTTCCTTCGTTTCCCCAATAGATAGCGCCAAAAAAGTCGAATTTCCAGTGGAACAAAATATTGCATTGGATCGGAGTTCTATTAGGTTATCCAAATACAATGATACTAGTGAGTATGAAGGTTTAACTTTTAATTTTTATAAAACGGAACCTAGCAATCAAGAAACTCTCAACATGTAAGACAAAATGTTACATTTTCAACTTATTTAATTCCATCTCATAAAACAGTTCAACAATGGACAGTTGAGTGTCACAAAGGCGGTTTTTACAATAGGTTACCAAATAAATTTAGGAAGTAAAACCGCAACCACAACGCAATGAGTGGTAGTGAAGAGGATACTGCGTTAGAAAACAAAAACATCCATCATTCACTTGTAGGCCTAAGTTGTTCCAGGAAATGGTTGGTTTTTTCATGACCTAATGTCCGGCGTACTCATTGTGGTTTTATTTTATATGCCACGATTTATTAAATGACCCGACAGACATTGCGAAGCCTTCCAAGGTTACTCGGACTAGTATTTGTCAAGGGCATTCTTATCAAATTGATCTTATAGGCTTGCACTTACAACCATTTGGCATCTAATTGTGGATTCTGAGAAGAAACGCTCTCTATAAATATATTCAGTATCAAACTACCAAACTAAACAGCGTAATTTTCCGACAAGATATAATGTTGTCCAATTGCCAAGTAAAGGTTCTATGTATACTGTACTGCTATATCTATATACTATATAAAAATCTCGTGTCGCAGTGTTTGTCATCGAACTCCTCCGAAACGGCTTCACCGATTTTTATGAAATTTCTTGTGTAAATTTGGTAGGTCTGAGAATAGAGGTCGTAGGCTATTTTTTATACCCCTAGGTGATAAGGGTTGTTAATAACATCCCCTAAAACAATAAATATTAATTTTTATACTTTCCTTAAAGCTAGAGAGCTGAAATTTTGTTCACTTATGTCTTACAAGATACATAAAAAATATAATCCAGTTTTATATTTTGTCACATTCTGCTAAGGGGCAAAAATTTAGTAACAACCCCTAAAACTATAAATATTAATTGAATGCCACCTAGGAACGTGAAATTTGGTACACATATTCCTCATAGGCGCTAGAGGCGCACTAAGAAAGGATTTTAAAATATTTGTCTTTTAGGGGTTGAAAGAACCCCTAAAACAATAAATATTGTTTTTTATACTTTCCTTAAAGCTAGAAAGCTGAATTTTTGTACATTTATTTCTTACAAGATACATATAAAAAATAAACCAGTTTTACTTTTCGTTACGTGCTGCTAAGGGTGAAAATAGTAACAACCCTTAAAACTATAAATATTAGACTCCTAATTGAATACCGCCTAGGAAAGTGAAATTTGGTACACATATTCCTCTTAGGCGCTAGAGGCTCACTAAGAAAGGATTTTAAAATATTTGGCCTTTAAGGGTTGAAACAACCAATAAAACAATAAATATTGTTTTTTATACTTTCCATAAAGCTAGAAAGCTGAAGTTTTGTACATTTATTTCTTACAAGATACATATAAAAAATAACCCAGTTTTACATTTTGTCACGTTCTGCTAAGGGGTAGAAATGTAGTAACAACCCCTAAAACAATAAATATTAATTGTTGTACTTTCTTTAAAGCTAGAAAGCTGAAGTTTTGTACATTTATTTCTTACAATATACTGTACATATAAAAATAAACCAATTTTACATTTTGTTACAAGGTGATAAGGGATGAAAATGTGATAGCAATCACTAAAAACAATAAATATTAATTGGTGTTCTTTCCTTAAAGCTAGAGAGCTGAAATGTGGAACTCATTAATTAATTTTAAGAAAATATTTAAAGACGTAAGCTGATCAAAACTAATCCCGATCTATGGATTCGCATAAAGTCGTATCTGGGTGCTCTGCAACATAATTTACCAGTCTGCAGATTTAATGGTTGAAAAAGAAGACGCTCTTCACTCTGAATTCTTTAATTTTAAATTGATTTAATTTATTCAGTCCAAATACCTTGACAAAGACGATTGACGGGTCGCCAGTGAACAATAAATACCAAACTAAAAGTATTTTGTAATAATTCACTTTTGTGCAATAAATGATGAGAGAAAAGTATTACAAATTATATAACGTAGTGATGCAAAACAAATTCGCAGTAGCGAAGCACGGGTATTCAGCTAGTACAAATATAAAATCTGGCTATATACATCCATTTCTTAAGATTGGGATTAATATTGACTTTAAATCCTTAACTTATTACAGGATTTATAATTTTGATTAGCGAATTTTCATAGGAAAAATGAGCTATTGCAGTGACCCTTATGGTAAGATCTAAGGTCGGGAGGTAGTAAATGAGCACCGATCATGGTCCCCAGAACACGTTTTATGGTGTCATTAAAAATCATATATATATATATGTATGTATGTGTTCGCATTCTAACGGCCGCATTTTAAGACCGATTTGGTCCAAATTTAGTACACATGTTGGTTGTCAATGTCGCTCGGACGAGTTCGTTAGCCAAAAAAATCCAACAATCGGAAACACGTTTTTTGACCGGAAGTAACTTTTTTTTAGATTTTGATAGGAGAATGAATGTTTTTAGAGTTTTTTCTAAAAATATAATTGTAGTATGTTATTCTGCACATTTAATTTTTTTACGCGACCTTATAGCTCGCTTGGTTCCCCTAAAATCGATCAAATCGTAAAACACCATAAAACTACCCGGTTGAAAGCCACATGGTTGATTTTACCTTGGGGCATCCTCTCATCCGGGGCCGACGACGGGTGAGTTTTTACTCTGCAAGTGAAGCGAAGCTCATAACCCGAGGCCATAAGATCAAGGTGCAAACTCGCAAAGCGAGTTTTTAGGCCATTTCATACCGCGGTCACACTATGTCACGTGATGTCGCGTGACAGACGATCAATTCACACAGCCACTTACGTCTGTCAGGTATTGTGACTTCTTTTCAGCTCTGTCAAGTCAGGGGGAATATGGTGGGGCGCCGTTTATTAAAACGCTTATAACTTGAGAACCGTTGAAGATAGAACATTGAAAAAAGCAACAATATACTCCATAAAACATGAACTTTAAAAAGGTTATTACGTTTATAGTCGTATAGTTGTTGGTTTATGAGTAAAGAGCGTTTTTATTAGTAAATGAACAAAAATAGTGATTCAAATAAGCAAACCCAATAGATTTGTACTAAGAAAATCACTAAATAGGTCAAATATAGACATTTAAGTTATTAAAAGTGCTTCAATAAATTTAAAAAAGCATTTTGACCAGTTAATCCTACTGTAGAGGTGTTTTATATGTAGCATTAATATACACAAGTTCATGTTGCCATGCAGAAATTTGTCCGGATTTTGTAGAGGATATACTATGGTTCAGTCAATCTGTACATCCATAGATGCAAGGGTAGTTCTGATTTTTGGAATGTTGTATGTATAGGGGCACTATTTAAAATTCCAAGTTTTCGACCTCGGCGCTCGGCCGTGCCCCGCGCTCGGCCGTGCCCCGCGCGCGCCACCGCCGACAAAAAACCCCACATTTTTTTACCTTGTTCTAGTTTTTTCTATTTTTTGGAATAAAGGACTGGTTTGACAAAAAAAAACATTCAGTCCTTTTTTAAAAAACAGTCAATTTACCTCAATTTAAAATGAAAATCATCTTCCTGATAATAATAGTTTTCGAGTTACAGCAATTCAAATTTCAAGCAAATTTTCAAATTTTTGCTATAAACAGTCAATCTGTACATCCATAGATGCAAGGGTAGTTCTGATTTTTGGAATGTTGTATGTATAGGGGCACTATTTAAAATTCCAAGTTTTCGACCTCGGCGCTCGGCCGTGCCCCGCGCTCGGCCGTGCCCCGCGCGCGCCACCGCCGACAAAAAACCCCACATTTTTTTACCTTGTTCTAGTTTTTTCTAATTTTTGGAATAAAGGACTGGTTTGACAAAAAAAAACATTCAGTCCTTTTTTAAAAAACAGTCAATTTACCACAATTTAAAATGAAAATCATCTTCCTGATGATAATAGTTTTCGAGTTACAGCATATCAAATTTCAAGCAAATTTTCAAATTTTTGCTGTAAACCCCTTGTTTAGCGGTGAAAAAACACAAATGCTATCTAAAAACTAACAAATTTTGAAAATTTGCTTGAAATTTGAATGGCTGTAACTCGAAAACTATTATCCTCAGGAAGATGATTTTCATTTTAAATTGTGGTAAATTTACTGTTCTTTAAAAAAGGACTGAATGTTTTTTTCCATCCAGTCCTTCATACTAAAAATTAGAAAAAACTAGCTCAAGGTAAAAAAATGTGGGGTTTTTTGTCGCCGGTGACGCGGGCGGGGCACCGCCGAGGTCGAAAACTTGGAATTTTAAATAGTGCCCCTATACATACAACATTCTAAAAATCAGAACTACCCTTGCATCTATGGATGTACAGATTGTCTGAACTAAAGTATATCCTCTACAAAACCCGGACAAATTTCTGCGTGGCAACATGAAATTGTATATATTAATGCTACGTATAAAACACCTCTACAGTAGGATTAACTGGTCAACATGCTTTCTTAAATTTATTGAAACACTTTTAATAACTTAAATGTCTATATTTGACCTATTTAGTGATTTTCTTAGTACAAATCTATTGGGTTTGCTTATTTGAATCACCATTTTTGTTCATTTACCAATTCAAACGCTCTTTACTCATAAACCAACAACTATACGACTATAAACGTAATAACCGTTTTAAAGCTCATGTTTTATGGAGTATATTGTTGCTTTTTTCAATGTTCTTCAACGGTTCTCAAGTTATAAGCGTTTAATGGCGCCTCCTCCATATGCCCCCCCCCCCCCCCCGCCATTGCCACCACCCCGGGGGGGGCAAGGCTTTTCATGATCATTATAGTGAATAGTGCCTATAACAATAATCAGAAATAAAATTGTGTTAGGCTTTCCATACATACTCAACCCCCTTCAGATCCCAGTCTGAAGGGTAAAATGTTGCCTGCATATCATTGTTTGTTTGGGAGGCTCAGGTTCGATATATACAACCAAAATAGTAACATTTTCTTCCTCTTGACAAATTAACATTCACTTAATGCAGCATAATCAAAATACTTCAGCAATATTTACCATTTATTTAGACTCTCCACTTGTATCTGTCGAGATCCTACATCTGTTAGTGACTTCATCTGAAAAAGCACTAAATACTGTGTTTTGCTATGAGAAAATAATCTATTTGAAATTTACAACTTTAAATGAACACTAATTTACAACTATTCTTTCATAAGACAATTTTAAAAGAATCCTTGTTTTCAAACTAGATCGTAGAGGATTTTGAAAGTAGATCTACAATCTCAAGCATATTTATATGTTTAAAAGTCTGTAACTTTAAAGGAGGTTGTCATTGTAAATCTTTGACTTGATTTTAATTTGAACAAAGGAAGTGTTTTGAGATTAAGTTTGGTGGTTTATTTCCGGTGATTGTGGTATTTTTATTGAAGGCAGTATGGAATGGATTTCGAGGTCATAATATTCTACTTTTGTTGTGTTGAATTTTACAAGAAATTGAATAGAGGGAATTGTTTTACATACTAGAGGCTAAGATCAATCATACAAGTTTTCAAAAACACCTCAAATATACAAATGAATTATACTTGTCAGACTTATTGGGGAGGGGGGGATCCGACCAGAAAATATACAACGACAACCTATCTTCATACTAACATGTCTAACACAAGAAAATATTTTCATCTGTGGTAATGTTTACAAGCTATAACTATAATAATATTTGCAAGTAGTGTTAACCAAAATAATGTGACATAATCAATTATTGATACAAGAATTACACTCCAGATATACTTTAACTTCCTGACCACTATTTTCAGAATATATTTTCCATTTAAAAAATCCAGCAATAACTTAATATACGTAATTTAAAGCAATATGTATTCTCATTATTTAAAAATAATAATACCGAGTGCTCCACGAAGAGGTCGCTATTTTAGGATAGACCGGAGGAATGGTGCCACCTTAACCCTTTGAGTGCCGCGGTCGTTTCACCAAGTCATGCATAAAGTGCCGGACCAAAACCAACATTTTTGCAAGCATCTGGGAAAAAAAATCATAAAAAAAAACTATTCAACCAATTTGGAAAAAAAAATTTTATTTCGTTGGTAATAGTTTGAAGAAAAAAATACATGTAAAAATGTAGTTCTAAATTAATATACATACAAAATAATGTTGCATAAACAAAAATGAAATTTTTTTATAATTTTAAGTTTGAAGTGAAATTTGGTGTACCCTGTACATTTTTTTTTTTTTAGTTTTTTGCGTTATACCACAAGAAAGAACATGAAAAATACATCAAAAAACATATATAATATATTATGTTATAGTGAAATTGGCCATGATTACACAATACAAACATAACAATAACACTGTCAGCAGTTGGCGCCAATCAGCTGTCTACACTGTCTTTGATTTTTACACCTTCTAAAAGTTTGTATTTTTACATAGTAAAATTAACTAAGCTTAACCACCTACTTAAGCAACTATATAAATGTAACTATTATTGTAACATAAAAGTAAAATGTTACCACCATTTCAGGATAATGACGCCACCCTTAAATAAACTAGATTAGGTCTGAAAAAAGTTGGGAATAAATCATTCTCTGCGTTCAAAGAAACTCACTGTATTAAAAGAAAAATCATCTATACTTATTACATATTTACAAACAATCTATTCTATTTAACAAAAATCATAAAGAAATAATGTAGTTTTCTGCTAAATCTGCTCCACTACATTCGGAGTGTGACCATTTCCATATATTTATGCATCTATACCAAAGGTCATTAAGGCCATACTCCCCACAACTAATACAGAGTTCAACTTCTTTCGAACGTATGTCAGACGCATCATCATCCTCATTGTCATAACAAATATTTTTCAAGTTGATGTCGTTATCTGAAGACTAACAACTCTCAAAACTAAGGTTACTTTTGCAGAGTTTGTGAGCGTATTCTTGTTAGATGAGCCTTTTTTTATATCTTTTCGGGTTCACTTCACTGTATATTTTTTCTTAATTGTTTTAGGTCTTTTGGCTGTAGGCAAATCCAGAAGTTTTGACGCTACATTTTTTGATCAAGTTTGCTTCTTTTTTGATACTTTCTCTACTGTTTTAACTGCTTGTTCTAAGTTCTAACTCTGCCTTCATATGAAGTTCCTGTCAGTTGTGAAGAATTACTTTTTCTCTTTGAATTTTTTTAACCTTAAGCACCACATATTTTGGAATCAGAGAACGTTTCTCCAATGCTTTAGAAAATAAGCTGTGAGCTTTGGTTGATTTTGGGTTTTTATATGTTCCTGGCGGACCAGACACTCCAAGTAATCCATCTCCGCTGTTAATGGCCACTTCTTCAGTTGAATTTTGTTAGTTGTTTTCTCCGTTGATTGACAAATATTCTGCCTGAAGTGGAAACTCGCCATCAGCACCGGCTTGGTCCGGCAACTCTGAATCTGCATCTTCTTGATTGCCGATGATCATTGACTGCTGAGTTCGAAATGAAAAAATCTTCTACTTTAAAAGTTTTCTTATTTAACGCATAAATGCCAGTGCAGCGGAATCCAGATACTCCTTTTTCAATGGCCGCAACAGCAACTTGTCACACTCCCTATTAAAGGATTTCTTAAGTTGCCCAAAGAATGATTCATCTAGTGGTTTAATTTTATGTAATGTGTGTATGTGTTGGTATTGACAGCATGTGGATATGGTTTTGTTGGCAGAACTTGTAGCTTGGTATAGAAAAATAGCTAAAATGGTTATCAAAGATAAGGACAACTGAATCGTCTGTAGAGGGCTTTACCATCTTCGCAAAATTTTTCAGCCAGTCAAGAAAAATATCTTTATTTGTCCTGTCACTAAGGGAACATGTGTAAACTCAACCAGCTGGTCCACCTCTCTCAAGCTTTGTCGACATTGTTTTTCTTGGATAAATAAACATCGGTCGGACTTATGACCCCAGATCAGCTCATCCCGCACTGGATGTTCCAATCTCATCCGCTTTGAAAAAACTAGGGGAAACCCCTGCTTGATCCGCACGCCAACCCTGTTGAAACCTTCCATACACATAATCATGTTATGTTTTCTTTATAATAAAGGTGTAGGATGAATAATAACCCCAAAGCTAAGATGGTAAATAATGTTCAAATCAAATTAGTTTGTATATTTTATGACAGCAGTAATAATAAAGGTTAAAAGAACCAGCAAGGCTCAGGTCTACACTTTAACAAAAACCTATCCTAAAAGTTAGAAGTACAAATAGTTGCTTCAAAGTTTGAAATCAGGTGTTAATGGAAATATTAGAGCAAACAGCTGTTTTATCTGTTATTTTATTCAATTGGTTGCTGTGGTAAGTCTAGGCCTAACCTAAAAATATTTTCCGACTAAATTTACAAATATTGAAATGAAAAGTGTATTTATCGAAATAAATTATAGCCAATGTTACTCAGGGATAGAGAAACTTTTTATTAGTAAAATTATTTATTCAATTGGTTCAGTAGTTCCAGAGATTACCCCCTCATGCAAACAAACAAATTTTATCTCTTTATAATATTAGTATAGATGAAACTGCTAAAGATTGGGCATTTTTTCAGTCCATTTATTCAATCGAATATTTTGTAGTTGGATTTGCCATTAGTTAACAAGTGACCGATTGTCTAACCGAACTAAATTGACTTCAGTCGATATCTGTATTGAGATAAAACATAACCATTAACATATTAATTTTTGACTTGATGTGCAATTCAGGCATGTATTAATTCGGTATCTTAATTGCATTAGATATTATTTGGCATAAATAACTATGGCGAGAATAGTTACGAATTTTCCATTTTTATTGACAGTGTCGTAGCAAGTCTCTCTAGCCAACCAGTCAGTAGGTGGATTAATATGAATAATTAATTTACTTCAAGTTCTAGCATTTACTGGCGCTCCTGCAAGTTTCCCAGTACAGATTGAAAATCGAGGTATGCATCGTTACCTCAAGTGGACTCCAAATATTTCCATGGAAGTCGAATCATTTGTAAAAAACCACTTCCAAAAGGAGGCTTCATTGGAATTCATTTGAGGAATGGTATTTATTGGGTAAGTTAATGTTAATAATTGTTAGGTATCCATTTAATATTACCATTGAGAAAACATTGGAGATAAGTTTATTTCTCTTGGGCTATTTTACGTAGTTAATGTAAACACATGTTGAAGTTTGGATTTCTTTTTCCTCGACTTACAAATGAACATACATTTATTTATATATTAAGTTCTGTACACAAGTATTTCATTTTGGTCACACTATTAAAAATAATTCGACCTCGCAGCTGAAGCGCTGAAGTGAGTTGAGCGAATTTCCAAAATTAAGTTTACATGTTTTAGGGTTTCAACGAACTATTTGGGAAATTGATCGACTCATGAAGGCGCTGAATAGCTGCCTGTGTGTGAAATATATTAGTAGAATTTGTTTGCACCTAAGCCTCCAGCTTCGACCCACACACTCCTTCGTTCCACTCGGAACTCCTTGCGGCTTCGGGTTATGGACTGTTTCGCTTTGCTCTCCTGAGATTACCCTCTTACCTCTTTATAATATTAGTATAGATCTATAGATGTGTGTAGGCTGGAACTTATGTTTGTCATCAGTGTTTGCAGATTAAAGAAGAGATCAACCACCCTGCTTATGCTTGTTGACAAGGGTTTGCAAAAAGAATGAGGATTTCTTCGATGGATACTGGAAGCCATTCAAGTTTCATGACTAAAGTTGTGCTGTATTTTCAGCTCTTCTGCTACGTCAAATGCCAGACGTCTCAAATCCGTAATGCCATAAAAGAGATAGGATAGTGTGATAACTCTAAATCTGTTAGCTAAATCACTTTATTACTCTTTGTTAAAAACATGAGGTCTTCCTATTTCAGTGTTAGAAGCTTTGTTAATTTTCAGTCAGTCACGGAGAATAGATCGTGGAATATTATACTGTTCAGCTTCACTACTTACTGTCTGACTTTCCATCAGAAATTTGCATCATAGGTGCCTTCAAATCTTCTCATGTCCATTTCGCCTTCTCAGTGATTCTAGGCACCTGGAGAACAACATGGCGGAAACGGTCAAAGGAAGGCAAAAGAAAATCTAAATGAGAGCTATGCGTGACGTCAAAATGTTTAAGAATAACTGTTTTTATTCCTATATTAGCATAGTAATACTAATAAATGTTATGTAACGTTAAAAGGTACATACCGGTACCTCAACTTATTTGAAGGTTGAAAATAACAAGCAACAGGTATAAGACTACATTTTTCACTCTAACAGCGTGCAGCAAAGAAACCATTTCACAAGGCATTGTTTCTAGCACTATCCACTAGAGTTCAGTCGCTGTTTCAATTACATACTACTGTTTGTTATTAAGATAATTGGTGTGGCGCTATTACCCCGGTATACCCTACTATAACGGAACACATGGAACACTATAATCTTGGCACTTTATAGTTATGTTTCATAGATATAACATACATAGATTAGCCTTCGAGTTTAATTTTTGTATGGCCAATCAAATGAAAATAGCAGAATAAACAAATAAATGGTCAAATTTAGTAAAAATTATTTTATTTTAAGCTCAACTATTAAAAATTTTTAACTTGCAGATAATATTATGAAAATGTGTAAGACTTAATAAATAAAAGTAAAGAAAATAACAGAAATAAATTATGAATGATCCAAATTTGACCGTTATTTGAATTTATTTCCCTGAATTAACATGAACGTTCCACTGCTAAGAACGCACATGTGAGCTTGACACTGAACACCATGAGAAGCCGCCGACGCACAGTGAATTGCAAGCCAACCCCCACATTGGGAGTATTTTCAATACACAATGCATTGCGTGCTTCACACGCCAATTTTAAGCCTTTATACTATGGACGCACATGTGGGTCCGCTTTTAAATATTAGTGATTCTTACGTAAAAAGATTCAAAAATAAAAAATAAAGTCATTTATACTCATTTAGACTATAAATATAAAAATTAAAAGATCAGCTCCTAGCAAAGGAAATACGAAATTTGCATAGCAGTGAACGTGTTAAGAAGTATCTTCCCCTCCTTTGGCAAAAGGAGTCCAGGGACATTTTTGACCTCCAAAAAAAATTTTTTAATTTGGGAAGCCAATTTGGCTATTGAATTACCTTTTCACCGTCAATGAATACACAAAGACCTATAACACTCCTAGAGGCCGCACCAAGTAGTGACCCAACAGCTCATGCTTGAACTCTTGTAAAAAATAAAATAAATATATGTAAAATCAAACGGCACATAACATTTAAAACATATTTTAGTGCTAATTTCTTTAAACAAAAATAACCTGACTATAATTAATAATATACATATTTTCCTTTTCCTGGGAGCTAGGGTTGGCCGTGGCCCCCTTTGCCCATAGGTATGGGCCAGTCCTTAAAGTTGCTGCCATGACCTATCCAATGGTTGAGTGAAATCTTGATCAAAGATGGCTTTGGACATATTATCATAATGAGGAGCTCCATCCTGCCGGAAAAAAACACCCCCTCTCCAGCTGAGTAAGATGAACTATGCGACAGTTGATATTGACAAGTATCTGTCTCGTCATTGTCATATATGATGAAACACCACCCTTGGTAATGGCAACCCAGTTATAATCTTTGATTTCAAACCCTCTTCATGTCAGATATGTGGATTTTCTATGATGTAATAGTAATCATATCGGTTTACGGATCCAGTTTTGCTAAACTATAGACTTGTTCCGTATTGCAATAATTGATGGTTCAATATCAGTTTGATTCTATAGTGTTTCTTGTACTAAACATCTAATATGTTGACACCTCACACACTTATTTTACCCAATTCAAAAAGTAAAAACTTCGAACTCCTCCTAATTGAACTAACCTTGTGCTTGATAATAATAACTTGTGCTTTAGTAATAATGTGTTTTGCTGTAATTACAAGAAGTTCAAGGCAGTGCCGTAACTACCGCCGGGGCAGTGCCCCCAGCCCAATGGCCGGCTCTACTTGGATTTATATGGGGAAAATGAAAAAAAGTGTATTTTGGACGTCATTTGCTGAGAAATCTATCCAAAATGACTCAATTGTTATAAAATATGAATTTTTAATGTGTTTAATAAAACATTTACTTAATACAAAGTTCTTTGAAGCCAGAGGGCCCCTAGACCCTTTTAGAAAAAGATTCAGTATTTCACAGCAGAACCTAGTGAAGAAACTTCAAATATGTGTGTGCGTTCTGCGTTGGAGTACAGAGCTAGGTTTTGACCCAAAAAAGAATTGCTAAAAGAAGCACTTTGATGAACTGAGCAAGGATGAAAGGTTGCAAGAGCCAAAAAGTCTTTTACCCCATGATAGACACTTTATGTGGGCAACTAGACGCACAATTTCAAGGAATAAAGTCAGTTTTTAACACATATAAAATTGTTCAACCTGAATTTATTGACCTGAATCAAGCGAAAATGACGTTCAAACGGAAGCTATCAACTTCATGAAACTATTTCCTGTTGACATTTCAGCGTGATGAATTTTCCACATCAAAAGTCAGAAAATAGGAATTTTAATGAATGAACAAGATTCCAGTTTTGAATATTAATGTAACTTATTGTATTTTTCTTGTAACAATACATATGCTTTTGTTTTGAACTTGTGTGATAATTTCAAATCATGTCCCACACTCACTTGTATTATTTTCTTTACAATAATTATCAAAACAAACTTTAAACCTTTCTTTCCTTTACATTTTTTAATATGAAAAGTTGAAACTAATTAAAGTTACCGTACTTGAAACTAATTATGGAACAAATTTAATGTAAAGTTGTTTATTAAGACCAGTTCGTATAGCCTAAGTTATGACTGTAGTTATCTAGTAGCCTGAATGACACAGGTTACAGAGGCAGATCGAGATAGAGGGTAAATAATATTGCAAATCGTTCATTGTTTCAATATAATATTTTCAATTCAGTATCATGTGCAAAATAAAACATGTAGGTACTACAAATGTGGTAAATTTGACCTCTAGAATGCATTAAAACACGTTTTTGGGGGTTAATTTTCCCCCAGACCCCCAAAATTATCTTGCCCCAGGGCCCCAAAGTTTATAGTTACGCCTCTGTTTCAAGGCTAGTCAAATATAATCTAAGAGACATGTGGATGTCAGTTCCTTATTTACACAGCTTTTTATGTCTATTTTGAAGTACGTAATTTCGGTTGTAAATATCTCTTCTAAACTAGTTATTCCACAGGCGAGTCCAGGGCCGAACTTCTAAATAGGCCGAGTAGGCGCAGCCTAGAGCGGGATTTCCCTATTCAATTAAGCCTCCTGTGGGAGCATAATAATTCCAATTTCCAATAATAAAGTTAGCAATATTTGTCTATTTGTCAATAGCACAGATAAAAGAAAATATAATTTTTTTAGGCTGTTAATGCACTTATGCAGACCTCTCATTAGAGAAGGTACTAGCATAGGTCATGAATAATAAAAAGTTATTATTATTAGGTTTTTTTTTTTTATCCAAATACAATGGTACTAGTTTGAATAGTCAAGCCAAAGTTTAAATAAATCTTTGCAGATAGCAGCACATTACGGAACAGATCAGAAAATACTATATTCAATTAAGTTTGTAGGTAGCAGCACCTCCCGGGACAACATTTCTATTAGCAATATTATTGATAATAATAAACCCAACGTTTAATAAAATCTTTGTAGGTAGCAGCACTTTACGGTACAGATCTGAGAAACGGAGGTTATCAAATTACGGACATGCAGCGCTTTCTAGTAGTTAAAGTATCAACTACGATGAACATGATTTCAATATTTGGCAGAACTGTTGTCAAAATAAATCAGCAAAAATACTTACCACAGAGAAGGAATATATTTCTTCTCTGTGTACTTACCTAATTTTCCTCAGTGAGGAAGCACTTGTTTTGTCCCGCCTCACTGAGAAAAACGACAGAGTTCCGTTATTATGACTGTTGTATCCGTAAGGTGCTGTCACCTGGTAGACAAAAGTAAAACTATAATTATTTTGCTACAGGTTGATAAGTGCTGCTACCAGCTTTAAAATTGTGAACTATTATTTATTCCTAAAGTTATTGTAGCGCTTTCTAGTAGTTAAAGTAACAACTACCATCAACATGATTACAATATTTAGCAGAACCATTGTTGAAATAAATCAGCAAAAATAGTAACCTACTTTTCCTCAGTGAGACAGCACTTCTTTTGTCCGGTCTTACTGAGAAAAATGACAGAGCACTGAAATTAAAACTGTTGTACACAAAAAGTGCTGCCACCTGGTAGATAAATTTAACACATAAATTTATAATTATTTTGTTGCAGGCCAGAAAGTGCTGCTACCAACTTTAAAATTGTGAACTGTTATTTGTTCTAATAGAATTATTTTGGTAGATTACTTTATACAGTAATAAATATATTACTTTTTGTAAATTATTGTCTCATAACGTGCTCCCACCAGTGATTTATTCATAATATATTCCCATTAATTTAAGGGTCTGTAAAAAACATTAAATTTCTTAAGGCAGATTGAATTTTATTATTTAACCATAATATTGTTATTACTTTGGCGCGCATTAGAATCTTGCGATGATTTTTTGTGTCTGTTTTTCTGTATACACGTTATAAGCACTCGCAGACGTCATAGAAAACTTCTGATGGTACCAAAATCTTTTTAATTTTATTGGGGAGAGTTAAAAAGCTTTTGAGCTTTATAGGGTGAGTCGTAGCGCATCGGGGTAAC
Source organism: Philaenus spumarius (assembly GCA_018207615.1). NCBI lineage: Eukaryota > Metazoa > Arthropoda > Insecta > Hemiptera > Aphrophoridae > Philaenus > Philaenus spumarius. The sequence goes on from JAGFPH010001077.1 coordinate 90,826, forward strand.
GTTTATGGGTCAAATTTTTGAAAATACAGTGTGGGGTATCGTATTATATATTTTTAGGTACAAAAAAAACAATTTTGAGAGTTAAAAAGTCATAGCGTTTCAGGGTCACGTTTTTTGATCAAAATTTTGAAAATACAGTGGGGGGTATCGTTTTATATGTTTTTTGGTAAGGGGAAACCGATTTTGACAGTTAAAATGTCGTAGCGCATCGGGATCACGTTTTTGGATCAAAATTTCGAAAATTCAGAGTGGGGTATTGTTTTATATGTTTTTGGTTACGAGAAAACCGATTTTGACTGTTAAAAAGTCGTAGCGCGTCGGGATCACTTATTTTTTTAACTAAATGTAACAAATAAAAAGTGATTTTTAACTTTAGTTGTCTTTCAATTCGTGTGTTCTGTCCGGACGAGCCGAAGTCTCGAAAAAATGTTCCATCTTTTCACTAGTTTCCTTTTAAAATATAGGATAGTTTACAGTGTAAGAACATTTTTAGAGTGTCACTAACCTCATGGAACAGAACTAAACAGTTTGACTTTCTAAGGAATTTTAAAAGAGATTTGCAAAAAAAGTAAAATAAAACTAATGTAATCTAATAGGTTACAAAAATTAAATTGTAAAAACCCCTTAAACCAATTTAGAACTATTTTGTATAAAATAACACCAATTAATTCTGTAGTTGGATAAACCAAATTTAAATTCACAACTAAAGGCGGCGGCATTAGGGATAAAGCCTACAGGAGGCAAACTCCTAAATCCGGCCCTGGGCAAGTCTTATCTCAATAGATTTCTCATATCCAATTCCAATGATACCCAGTTCGATGAAAATTTGTAAACAGTTCCATTAAAAAAAAGTATACACACAGTACATCCAATATTACCATTCATATTAGGGCATATTATGTTGAAAAAATTTAGCCGTATTTTAAAATATAGAAAACGTATACGCTCTACATTTAACAGAACATGTTGAAAACATACACAAAAATACAGTAGAAACATATCTTTAACCCTGAACATGTATAAATAATAGGAGTTTCACACAAAAGTGTTTGAACCAATTTAGCAACTCAACATACTATTACATAAATCAAAATAGACACATTACTAAACTTCCAAGTTTCAGACCAAGCGCCACATACGGGCGGAGACATTCCTACATACTGATAAATCAAGTCTTTATAATAAACTAGAACTTTAAAACCAGAAATTAAATAACAAAAAATACTACCACAAATATGCGATGTCAGTCTATTTCAATTACTTCCAAGTCTATTTTAATTGATGTCAGTCTACTTGCAAGCATATCAAATATGCTTCATCAGTCTGTGGATAGAAACCAGTTGTCGCGTAGATGTGACGGTAGTCTATGTTTACGAAAAACTTTTACATATGCAGTAGCGAACATGTTAATAGTATGACACAGTAATTATTACTTATTTGTGTGTATTATATATTCACTAGTAAGCCAGGCAGATTAATTAGATACACATCAGGAATACATTATTTAAAAAAATACTATTTAAAAACAACTGATTTTATCTAGGCCTACCTAACTGTGCTGACGGGGATTTTTAACTTGGTAAATGTGTACAATTAAAAGGATTATAAAACTATACAACTATTTGTTAAAATGTTATTATATATCTAAAGAAAGATAAAAATATTATATTTAAATTGCTTTTTATTTCATACTGATAGATCAAATGACTTAGAAGTTATCAGTGCTTGATTTGTGACGGTACGCACCGGTACATCTGATTGGGAGGGAGAAATATAAAACATAATTTTTAGAGCAGTGGAACAATGGACTATTGCAGTGTGTAAGCATTGTAAAACTAGGTCTACTAGACATGACTAGATTGTACTTTAGGTGGCCAGTTGACAAAGGCAACAGTAGGCTTTAAATGTACAAAACTTTACACTGTCGAATAAGGAAAATGTTTTTCTGAAACATAAATTTAATTAAAAAAACAATCGATCATTACATTTTTGACATGCAAGGGAAAAATTATTTGGTCAGAGAAAAAATTATCTGCTGAGATAGGTTGCAAAAGAGTTTATTGTTTGATATCTGAAATCCATTTTCACCTACCGTTTGTACTTACTTAGCAATCGCCGATTATTGAAAGCGTTTTAACTGAGTTTAAATGACACGCTGTAGCTGGCTCGTCACGCAGTTTAGCCTACTATTATTGTAGAATGATTTTGTTAGTTAATTATATATGTTATGTAGAGTATTTTTATTATTTTTGGTATATTTACTATATTTTTCCGGCACTCAATGAACCGGACTGGAACGAGAATAGCCATCTTGAGCCAGCTGGCTTCACCAGCGAGGCCCTGTGTCCACTCTATATAACTCTGTCCTCGCTGTCTTTCCCTAAACTCCCCGTCCACTTTATAAATTGCAAGGTAAAACATTTAGGATTTAATCATTTTTTAATATTTAAGTACCTACGTTCAAATTTACATGCGTTCAGCTTAACTACCTTTTTGTAACAAGTCGTTATTTCCGAAAGAATGTAAATAAAAAAATAATAAAACATTTAATAAAAGATAGTTGGTGTACATGAGTGTTTTTTCAATCCAAACTTTGTATTTAATTTTTTTAATTATATTTTATTTAATTTCAGATTAAATCGAGTTTACTTTTTTAAACTTGATGGTAGTCTAGTAGGCCTACATTTATATTTTGGAAAATCTTACCGGTAGTAATCTCAATTAATTTGAAATTGCAATCAAAATTGAGATTGCTGAGGTAAGATTTTCCACAGTTTATGTACTTTTTAAGTGGTCAGAAAAGCGTTAAAATAACGTTTAAAGTCTATATTTCAAAATTTGTCCATCCTCCCCAACCGGTAGTTCACAGTACCGGAACCTCTATTTTTACAAATAAAGCACTGGAAGTTATTAATGTTATAGTAAATAAATAATTAATAGAATATTTTTATGTTATACGAAGATGTACAAATGTTTCCGAAGTTACGTGAATAGGTATTTCTTCTTTAATTACCAGTAAAGACCCCCAATTGACTCCCAAATTTTTTCAAA
>JAGFPH010001077.1:103499-117409 GCA_018207615.1 Philaenus spumarius
GAGTTTTGAACTTTTCTATTTTATAATTGCCTTCATAACTTGTGGCTGATTTAGAAAATCATATTAACAGAAAACATATAATTTTATAATTGACGCCCAACAAGTGGGGCTTTTTAAAAGAAATAACAAAATATAATTTTATAACGTGTAGAATTAATTATAACATCAAAGCTAAGACGGTAATCACAGTTAAATGTCCATTCATTGTAAATACACTCAATAAACATAAAATGTTGGTTCATCAGTCTAGGCCTAACCTAAAACTATTGCGTGTATGTTTAATGTATTTTACCTGTCTTAACCGCAACATACGTACAATAATTTTAGGTTAGGCCTAAACTTAAAATTACTTTCTAGGTCTAACCTAAAATTATTGTACGTATGTTGCCGGTAAGGCAGGTAAAAAATAATACAAATATACACACAATAATTTTAGGTTAGGCCTAGACTGATGAACCAACATTTTATGTTTATTGAATGTATTTCAGCGCTTGACGATAATATCTGAACTATGCCAGACGGAACCGATTGTCTCTTAATTTAAATTGATGAACCAAAACACATGTTTCTTGAATGTATTTACATTCATTGCCATAGCTACTAATTCATAACACTATTTGTTAACTCCTACCGCAACAAAAGTTACGGAACTTCGTACCAATAATCTTTATAGTTTTATTATAAATAATTTCATACTAGGAAGGAGTGTGAAAACTATACAGGATGATGTGCGGAGATGATTCAGGGGTGGTTATATAGGTCAAAATAAAGAAAAATCTATGTACGGAAATGGTTCATTTACAAGTTATCCGCCATTTTGTTTTTTGTACTAAATAATTTTATATACCTCTAGAACAGCTTTTTTGCAAGTTGCAGACTTAGATTGATAGAAATAATCAACTTGTTCCATTAATCTGTTTCAAAATGGCAGTCTTTTAAAAATTTTAAAGGAAAATAACTCAAAACCGTAATTTTTTTTTTAAAACATCAAGAGTAATGTTTTATAGTCCATTTAATTATTTCCTATCCAATTGTATAATTGTCAAATATATCTACCATAAGGTAACAGTAAAACTGTGACCAACATAGTCTTGGAAATTAGTTACTGCCTAGCTTTGACCCTTTGTAAGTTGAAACCGTCAAAGCACCATCTGTTGAAACAGAGCGCCATCTGTTGTAACGTAAAAACAACACAAACGTCCATATTAAATATGTTTAGTGTTGGTACAGTAATCAGCGTTTTGTTCAAATATTTCCATTAACAGCTGTTTTCAAAATTTAAAACAATTATTTATAATTCTAAATTTTAGGTAGAGTTTTGTTTAAGTGTAAACCTGAGCAATGCTGATTTTTTTTAACCTTTATTATAATTAATGGTATAAAATATACGGAATAATTTGATTTGGACATTTAACATTATTTACCATCTTAGTTTTGAGGTTATTATTAATCCTACACCTTTATTGTAAAGAAAACATAACATGATTATGTGTATAGAAGGTTCCAACGGGGTTGGCGTGCGGAGCACGCAGGGGTTCGCCCTAGTAATTAAATAAAATTGACACTTTATTAGGCTTGGATTAAAGAAAAAAGCGTATAGTTATTGGAAGTTAAAATGTAGTCGACAAGGTTAGCTACCATATCCATTCTGATGTTGGTGTGGTTTGCCATCAAGAAGTCCTTGAACCAGGCAGTTCAGCTGAGCTAACTTCTGTCGTAAAGCTTCTCTCTCCTGGGCTAACTTTGTAACTTGCTCGTCCTTTTCCAGAGCTCTCTGTTGCAATAAACCTCTTTGCGTTTGATACAATGCAACATATTCACCTGCAAACAATTATTTTAATTTACTATATTTCAAGTATTCAATTTGCTCACAATGTACCATTTGAGAGTCCATAAATGAGAAAAATAAAAAATGAAAGAGTAATTAAAAGAATGATTTAATAATAATTGAATAAATTCAAAATTATAAGAAGCAGACAAGAGATGAACATTAGTGTAAGACAAAAGTAAATATTTATACCTGCGTTATTGGGAAAAGTAGATTATTGATTTTTGGTGAGTAAATTTAATTCCAAAAACAGGACAGGCGGAATTAATAGAGCGTGAGAACCTAGTTTCAAACTGGTTTTCTCACGCTCAAACAAGAAGAACATCATGCACAGTCAATTGTTAGAGAAATAACAAAACAACACCCGCCATCTTCCTTCAAAAGAGAGATGGTTCATCATCAGACTCAGTACTAGTAAGACGTGTCGTCGTCTCATTTGTCGAGTTTAACACTTTCCGTGCTATACCATTTTATGGTCCTATTAGGAATGACTAACAAGATGGTGCCCTCGGAAAGGGCTTGAAGCTTTACCAGCGTCAGTCATAGGTCTTGTCGTGTTCAACTCTATGACTGAGCGCGGATATTACCGTATAACAAAATCTATTCATTTCATGCCTATTTTTTGTGAATCATTTTTAAATATATTAAAACGTTTCAAAACCTTTTCTGAAAAATAATAATATTTTTACGTAAAACACATTTATTTATTAATAAAAAATGTAAATAATGAAAATTAATTATATTAGTGAATGATTTTTTATTTATTTTTTAAATCAAGTGCTGGCCTGAGCCGGTGCTTGAGATTTCCTATGGACATGCCAGAGCATCGGTTGAGATGTGGATGCAGGAGGGCAAAGACAAAGCCTGGAGGGTTGCAGGAACAGGTGGACTTGCCAGTTGTTCAAGCCAGGCAGGAAACATGCTGAAGAACTTATCTCGCTAGGAAGGGATAACATGAGATGGGTGATTGGCCTATTAACGGGTCACTGTCATCTCAGGAAACACCTACATAGAATAGGGATTGCTGAGGAGAGTATATGTAGGAAATGCGGAATGGCTGAAGAATCGGCGGAACACATCCTTCTGAAATGTGAGGCTCTAGGTAGAGCCAGAACTTTCACCCTAGGCCCCCCAGGGTAGGAAAGGGAAACCATCCTAGGAAACTCAATAGGTAGCATCTGTTCCTTTATGAGGAAGACAGGTATCACTGGGTGGGAGTAATTAGGAAAATTAAGGGGGCAAAAGATCAATTTGGTCGAAGCCGGCAGGGTTCTTTTAGGACCTTGTAACCCATATAATAAAAAAGAATTAAAAAAAAAGTTCTAGTAAAACCTGAATGTGTTTTATATAACATAATTCGTAAATTATCAAAATAGCAATGACACAAAACTAAATTTTGTATGTTACTTCATCATAAAGTAAAATGAGGACAAAGCGAAAAATGAAGACAAAGCAAAAAATGAACTGTTGCGACGCATGTTTCTCGCTTTCCTCCTCTACTACGAACCATTATGAAAATATTTCAAAAATATACATAATATATTAATTTAGATTTATATAAAAATACTAATCATTCATAAATTAAGAGAAAAAGAGAAAATGAGGACAAAGCGAAAAAATGAACTGTTAAGACGTAATTTCGTTATTTTTCACTAATATGGTGAAATATGTTATGATATAAATAGAAGTGATAAAAATAATTGATTTAAATTAATAACTTAACTTAAATTGTGAAAATATTGGCGGAATGGTTGAAAACTTGTAGTTTTTTAGTTTTTGAACGCCTATAACTTTCTTTGTAGTCGATATTCTCCTAGGCTACGCTAACAGTACTCGTAGAACAGTCTCTACTAACTACTGAGGTACGAAATATGGCCATAGGCAATGTCTAAATCCCCTCTTTTCCAATGTAAAGTAAATAGTGCATGTGCGGTTAAAGCTGCGCTCTGTCATGGCATTGGACATTTTTTGCGGCTTTAACCGCGCCCAGCATGTAACGTGCCAATAAAGCATGTTTGTCAGCATTGTCGCTGTTGATAAAATTAATAATTATGCATCCCAAGAGTGTTTTTGGTCTAATGAGTGCTCATGATTGGAGTGACTATTTCAAGAACGCAATTGAGGTTATGAATTTTAAATAAAAACTTTTCAGACCATGGTGGACGAGTAATGAACTGCGTCTTAAGTGTGGCTGATTGATGTTTAGTGCTAGTACAGAAGAACCTTTTTGGACAAGACGTGTTGCAACTGGTAAATTTGTCTTTTATATCAAGTAAGTTGTCTGCTTTTGATTTTGAGGTTTTTTTCACTTTTCATTTTATTATTTGTATTCATTTTTGGTTAAATTTGTTTAATATACGCCATTAAATTTATATAATCAGCTGCTATGTTTGTCTGATTATTAATTTTTGAATATACATCCCTTAATTGTAAGTACAATTATACTGTTTCAACGAACCTAATACATTAAATAAATAATTGGACCACGCAGCTGAATCACTGACGTGAGTTGAGCAAATTTCCAAATTAAGTTTATAGGATTATGTTTTAGGGTTTCAACCAACAATTTGGGAAATAAGTCTATTCACGACGGTGCTGGATAGCTGCAAAATGCTTCGCAAGCCATTCCGCATATTTGGGGTATCTTCAATACACAAAGTATTGTGTCCTTCGCACACCATTCCGAATATTGGGAGTGTTTTCAATAGACAATGCATTGCGTGCTTCGCATACCATTCCGAATATTGGGAGTATTTTCAATACACAATGCATTGTGTGCATCGCACGCCAAACCCCCTATTGGGAGTATCTTCAATATACAATGCATCAACCCCACGGTAAAATCCACCACATGGCTTTGAACCGGGTACTTTCATGGTATTTTACGTCTTGATCGATTTTGGGGGAACCAAGGGAGCTATAAGGTCACCTAAAAAAACAAAATGTGCAAAATAACATCCTATATTTATATTTTTAGAAAAAACTCTGTAAAAAATTAATTCTCGTAGGAAAAATCTCTAAAAATAGTTACTTCCGGTCAAAAATGTGCTTACGGTTGTTGGATTTCTTTGGCTAACGAACTCGTCCTACGGAAATTCGCTAATAATAACATTTAAATGGTTTTTATAATTTATTTTTACCATATAGTCACTTTTAATAAAACAGTTCTTAAGAAATAAATTAAGATTTGAAATTTCTCTTTGCAGATAAAAAACTAAAGAAATTTAATTTAAAATAAAAGCTCAGGAGAAATCAGTTCAGTCTGACAAAACCAAACATCATATCAATGTCCATCAAAGTGTTAACTATAATCTGACAGATACACTCACCTATTGTGTCAGTCTCATATTGTAGCTGCTCTACCAAATGTTCCAATCTCTGCTTCTCATCAGACAGTTCTGCCAGGTCCTGCATAGTTTTCCGAAATTTCTCCTCTAGCTTCGTCATTGCCTCTGCGCTCACTTTACAAACACAAATGAAATATTTTAACCCTAAACATTGCTCACAGTACAGTAGAGTCTCGCTATTTCAAACAGAGTTCAGAAAGTATTCCGATTTTTTTAAACTTAAAACAGGAGATATTAAAAAGGCTAAAGAGGTTCGTGAAAAAATGTACATTTATTGTTAAACAAAGAAGTTAACCCTACAACTGTTCACGCTAATGTTTAGCAATGCCAAGTCATTTCGATGCGTGTGCAAGCATATTTTCAAAAATTCGCCAAATATAGTAATTATAAACCAATCGAAAAGTGTTCCGTAGCTTTTTTGTAGAGAAAGGTTCAAATAATTCATATATGCCAGTCAAAAATTGATTGATGTAAAATTTACAAAGTTATTAGCTCAAGGAACAAAAAATGTTCATTAACGAAAGGACAAAGTTCAACTTAGGCCTGCATAAAAAGTAGGAAACATTTTTTGTCATTTTTTTCAAAATTTACAAAAGTTTTGTAATTTTGTTCTAAACAGAACTGTATAAAAATATATATCAATTTCAAATTTCTTTTTTTGGAAACACCAGTTTTTATGTTCCTACTACAAGACTGCTGACAAAACTAGGCCTAGTTTGAATAGTAATTTATGAATATAAATGCTTTGTCCAAAAATGAAATATTATTACAACAAAGTGTAGAAAATAAATCAAAGAGTTGAACTGTACAATTGTAAATGATTGTTTCATGAAAGTATTTGAATTATCTTTACTTGAATCATAAAATGAGATCAAATAAATCGAACCTCTCGCTCAAGAATCCTATACGAGACATAGTGTCAAAAGCCAATGCAACTGCCACTCGAGAGCGTGAGAAAGTTGAGTTTTGATTTCCCACTTGTCAGTATTTCTCAGCACTGTACGAACAAAACCGTTCGTAAATATGGTTTGCTTTACACCAAAGGAAAGATTGAACTTTGGTCTAAAAATTGATACAAACTTACAAGGGTTTACAGAAACTTTTATATTTTCGAAACTATAAGAGTGACGTCTGATTGGAAGGGAGTTTTAGAAAATTCAAATCTTGATGAGTCCAAAGGTATTTTTATATTATTGTCAAAATATTTCTGTCGAGCGATACTGAGCTTTAGAGAAGTGACAAAGTTGAGTAATTTATTTGGGTTTTCAAGCGCAGCAATAGCTTTACAGAAATCTACAATTTTTAAACGATAATTACATAAATGTAAATATATGTTTTAGAAACAAATTTTAACAGGGTGTCTAGTGATATGACCTTTTGAAATTCCCTGACATTTCCTTGACTAAACAACGTTTTCCCTGGCCAATTTTAGAAAAAGCACAAACAAAACTATGTTAATTTAATTTTAGTAAATCAATCAAATTATATTGGTGAGCAAATACATTTTTAGGGAATTAATTAAAAATTTAATTAAACACGGTAATACTATAACAGTTCAATATTTAATACTATCTATGTAAATGTACCAACCACCAGCAGTTGCAAATTACGCATTTATGACTATAAGTATTGAATTACTCAAATTATATATTATTACATTATAACAAAAGAAATAACTACAGTAATTGGTTTTTGTAATACAGCTACCAGTACAGATTTGCATTGAATATTTAATTAATTGATACGAAGATACCCAAATTCAAAAACATTTAATAATAAAACTAACATTTTTAGAAATAGAACGTTAGAGAAAGGTTTCAGTCGTATCACGGCAAGTGCATTGGAACAAGCTGCCACAATCACACGCTTAACTTGCCGATAATTGTTTTTACGTATCAGAATATATAGTTTTCTTATTGATTAATTTAGAAGTTCATCTTATCTTTAATGTTTATTTTCTCAATTAAAAATTGTATTAATCTATGATTTTAAATAATAATTTTTAACTATTTTCCTTAGAAATGTTATTTTTCCCTGACCTTAACCAAAACTCCCTGACTTTTCACTGATTTTTTCAGAAAAGTAAAATTCCCTTACTTTTCCAGGTTTTCCCTATTTTCCCTGTTGCTAGACACCCTGTTTGAATACAAAAATTAAAGTTTAAATCATTTCCTTTCCAACAGTTTTTGTTTTATTGCGATTAGATGATTTTTAGTGGGTGAAATATTCAATACAAGGAGAGTTATCACAGACTACTCAATTTACTACTGCTGCGAGCTGAGACCACTCAACTTGAGTGGTAAAACAGTTGTAGGGTTAAATAGAGACATACATAGAGCCTAAACTTGATGAAAACGCCTGAAATTAAATTGGAAAGAAAGCTGATTACTTACAGTACATATGGGCTCCATTTATACAATTCTGTAGAATCATTTTTAATCACTGCTAAACACAAAAATAAGTAATTTACATACACTTAAGAAGTAAAACCAATGATTTTTATCTGACGAAGAGCACTGAATCGACTTGAGGACGCAATGTTCCGCCATCTCCATAATATAACATCATTTGGTCTTGATGAAGCGTGTTGTTCGACATTGCGTAAGGCAAGGTCAAGAGCATTTGCCGAGCAGATCAACATTAGCAAATGTCCTCGAAAATTTTCGATTTAACAAGTCAATACGTTATATTATTCATGAACTCCACCTATTCCGAATACAGTGTTCGGTCTCAATTAGTTGGGAATAGCTGGACTCTACTGTATTATGTTTTACTTGATCTATTACAAGACATACTACTGATCTATTACAAGACATACTAATGATCTATTACAAGACATACTACTGATCTATTACAAGACATACTACTGATCTATTACAAGACATACTACTTTATAATCAGAAACTGTGAATATTGAATTACAAACATTGTTTGGGATCAAAACATTAATATCTGCAAACTGCATTATGAAAAGAAAAAATGTGTATGGTCCAAGAGCCCGTACAATTTTATGAAATCATCTATAGCGAACGCAATGTTTGGGAGCATATGGCAATGGATAAGGTATGAGATAGGTTTTATAACTTTGTTTTTAAACAACCACCTTACTCAAAATTAGCCTTTGCCAAATCACCTATGATGAGGATAATATTAAGTTGTGTGTAATAATTGGTTTGTTCAACCCGGCATCCAATACCAACACAGTAAATACAATAATATTGTATGTACATATGCGGTTATTATCTTTAACTTAATTATTATCCGTCATCCGATTGTTTTTACCATTACACCATCCGATAGGGAATCAAAAGGGCTACAAAAAAGGTATCTTGACATTATTTGATAAAATGTACGCTTTTTGAGTAATTTATTTTTGAAATTTTCAAACAGCAGACATTTTGAAACGCATGATTGGATATAATCGCTTATTTTTCTTGAGATATATCATTGTTAGGCGAAACTTCATGCCAAGTTTGATCCCAATCAGTCAAACCGTTCCCTAGATGAAAATTATTTTGTAAAAAAAACAAAGTGGCGGCTAGACAGAAAACGGAGCATTATTGGACCTGTTTATTGGAACTTTTCATCTTATTTTGATGTGGGCAATCACGCCCTGAATTCTTAGAACCTTTACCAACACAGTAAACACAACAATATTGTATGTACATTTGCTGTTATTATATTTAACTTACCTATTATCGTTCATTCGATTGTTTTGAAAGTTACACCATCCGATAGGGAATCAAAAGTGCTACAAAAAAGGTGTCGACATTTTTTGTTAAAATGTACAATTTTTTAGTAGTTTAGGTTTGAAATTTTCAAACAACCGCCATTTTGAAACACATGATTGGATATAATCAATTACTTTTCTTGAGATAGATCATTGTTAGGTTAAACTGCATGCCAAGTTTGAATTCGATCAGTCAAACAATTCTCTAGATGTGAATTATTTTGTACAAAAAACAAAATGGCGGATATCTGGAAAACAAAGCGTTTTCGGACCTATGTTCAGATTAACTTTTTTTTCTTATTTTTAGCTATAGCATGAGCTCTCAAAACATTGCCGCATAGTTCTGAATCACCTTGTATATTCTATCTATGATTTTAAATCATATTATAAATAAGACATTTAAAAAACTAAATACCACACACTAATTCTAATACTTACACAATAATTGAAGTATTTTTCTAATTTTTTAGAGACTAATTCTGCAAACTAAAATTCTTTACATTGCACAGCAAGCTCATGCTTACTTTGTAAATTATACGCACACTCTACAACAATGTTGGGAATTTACTTTAAAGCACATCTTGAAAGTTAACTTTAAAAAATAACCACCCAAAATACCACCAGCCCAGTGCAATGCCACCATGCAAATGAATACTATCTCCTATGCATACCTGGAGGCTGAGATGGATTCGGGTTACTAGATTCAATTGTTTGGACTGATGATGTAAACATCACTGTTGTATCGGTTTGTTGGGACCGTTCTACTTCATCGACACCGTTGTGACATGCTTCATGGTTCTAGACAAAATATTTATTAAAATTAGTACACTATTTCATTGCCATAAATTAAACAAAGTTTAACCTTACTTAACTTTCTGCAATGCCAAGCCATTTTGGTATGTGTTGCAAGCAATTTTTCGAAAACTCGCCAATCAGTAATTATACCCCAATCCAAAAGTGTTCCAAAGCTCTTTTGTAAAGAAAGGTTGAAAGAATTTATACATGCCAGTAAAAAATTGAATGATGTAAAATGTACAAAGATCAAGAAACAAAAAATATTCAGTAACGAAAAGAAAAAAGTTTCCTTTAGGCCTACATAAAATGTAGTAAATATTTTTTGTAATTTTTTTCAAAATGTACAAAAGTTTTGTAATTGAGTTCTAAATAGAAGTGTATAAAAATATACAGGGTTTTTGGTAGTAAGTGTCAAAAATTTCAAGGCATTACTATGCATGCAAATTGCAACAAAACTGCGCAATTCAGACAGTCCTATCTCACTCCACCTTCCAAAAACCGTCATTTTTTTTATTTTTTCCAAATTTCTTGACATTGCACAAGAAAATTTAATTTTTCTTAACTTACCAAACATATTGCCACTTTTTATGACTTTTTTGAAAAGTACACACAATTTTCTATCAGAATAAATATAGTTTGCCACAGTCAAGCCCTCTTAAAGCCTTGTAAAATCTACTTGAAAAAAATATTTTATAAATTAAGAAAAAGGGCGGTACAACTTACTTAAGAAATTTTTCTCATGCGTCATACTACAAACTGTCAAATATCACAAAAAACTTCCCCACATCTTAAGCCTTAAAATGATATACTAGAAGTGACCTTTCCTATTCGCCTAAGGGGCGGCAATGGGCGTTAAACATAATTATTAACCCGTTTGTGATGAAATAATTATAATAAATACCCTATCTTTGTTTTAACATTTCCTCGCCGATGAAACTATTTCATTCCTTTATCTTATCTCAGTTATCTACATTTATTTTTCATATTCCTAATCGAATAACAAACATACCCATTGTACAAACAAATTAGTTTCATTGGATTGCTCCTGAAAGCATACCTCAGTTAAGTGAAGGCTACCATGGAATACGCTGATATACACTTTTGTGTATGGTTTTTGCGATGGTAATGCTCTTGCCGCCAGAAGGGAATATGAACGTCGCTTCCCCGAATCGCCGGATTCTTTGTACAAGAGTGTTCTATTAGGGTTCGGATTTTGAGCCCCTTCATCCCGGTTTCAAACAAGTTAAATCGGTAAGGAACAGATCAATAACAATGCATCAGTGGTTCAGTGGTAGTACTTATTCTAACATTGATTTATTCGAATGCCCTTGCAATTATACAGATACATAAGATTTGATACATTAGCCTACACTTATGCTACGTACATTTCCTTTACTAGATATTGAGTTTACAAGACAGACTGGATGTACAATATCGGCAGCTAAAGCGAGTTACATTTATGTTATCAACCCAGAAACTCTGAATTCAACGTGACTTTACAATAGACCAAAATACTCTGTTTTGCTCACTCAGTGTGATTCTTGATGCGTCGTGGTCCATCCTTCACTTCGCTCGTCATAATTTGAGGTTTTCATCTTGAATCTTAATTTAGCAAATTACACTTTAGCGCAATAGCACAAGGGGTCCTTCGCTCATAATTCAAATAGCAGTTTAGAAAAGATTACATGAATCCTCCTACTTTATATACTTGCTTAGCTCTATTAACTTTAGTTTCTTTTCAAGTGTATATTCCACCTACCAACATTAGCATGTAACAGACAACTTAAAAAAAACTTCTAAACATATAACAAACCAAGTAAGAAGAAATTATAGGAGTACTAGTGAAAAAAGCCTCCCGAGGTCGGCTGAAAAATGTCATAGGGCAAAATGTATCTCCAGAAATAGGTATCAATCGTATCATATTAAAAAAAAAATAATAATTCCGTCATTTTCTTTAATTTAAAAATGATAAATTCAAAAATAGGTATCAATAGAGTTTTAAAATAAAACCAAACAAACTAAAAAAGACTTTTTATAAATAAAAATGTCAATTATTATTTTGTAGATAATAATTACATTTACTTTCATTTAAAATAAAACGTACGAAAATCGGTTGCTAGATTTCCAGAAATAGGTATCAATAGGGTTTTAATCTAGAACCAAAAAACCTCAAAAGGTGTCCTTATAAGTATTAGGATGAAGTACAAATTACTTGTAATAACTTTTTAATAATAATAACAATATTCTGTTTTTATTTCAAATAAACAGAACTAAAATGGGCCCGGTAGATCTTCATAAATGTGTAGTATAAGTGTTTCAATATAGAACCAAAAAACCTCAAAACGTAAATTTAAAAGTATACCCATGAAATACAAATTACTTTTCATAATATTTTGATAATAAAGACAATATTCCCTTTTATTTTGAATAAACACCACTTAAATTGGCCAGATAGATCTCCAGAAATAGGTATAAAATCTAAAGGGTTTTAACCTAAAACCATCAAAACTCAAAAAGTACCCTTATAAATGTACATAAATAAACATGTTAAAACAGGCAGTCTACCGTCAGAAGTGAAAATTTTTTAGCTTCATATAGTTAACTTTATTTTCGAATTATTAAGAA
The DNA here is from genome assembly GCA_018207615.1 of Philaenus spumarius. Classification (NCBI taxonomy): domain Eukaryota; kingdom Metazoa; phylum Arthropoda; class Insecta; order Hemiptera; family Aphrophoridae; genus Philaenus; species Philaenus spumarius. Next base: position 115,825 of record JAGFPH010001077.1, read on the forward strand.
GTATTTTATTAATCAATGTATTAAGGTTGTAATGAGATCTTAAATAATTGCGGAGATGCGACGGAGCCTTAAATAATTGTGTAGATAAGATAGAGCCCTTAAATAATTGTGGAGATGCGACGGAGCCTTAAATAATTGTGTAGATAAGGTAGATTCTTAAGTAATAGCGGAGAGGCGACGGAGCCTTAAATAAATGCGGGTTTGCAACTTTTTTTGTGGGATTTTAACATAAAACTAAAGAAACTCAAAAAGTGCCCTTTTAAATAAGCCCATGAAATAAAATTTACATTTCATAATGTTTTTATAATAATGACAAAATTTTCTGTCATTTAAAGCAAACAGCACTAAAATCGGACCGGTAGTTCTTCAGAAATAGCTATCAATATTATTTTAACATAAACAAAAAAGAACTCAAAAAGTGCCCTTTTAAATATGCATATGAAATAAAATTGACATTTCATAATTTTTTGATAATATTAACAACATTCTCTGTAATTTAAAACAAACAGCACTATAATCGGAAAGGTAGATCGTCAGAAATAGCTATCAATAAGATTTTAACATAAAACCAAAAAAATCTCAAAAAGTGCCCTTCAAATATCCATGACGTAAAATTTACATTTAATAATTTTTAGATAATAATGACAACATTTTCTGTCTTTTAAAACAAACAGCACTAAAATCGGAAATGTAGAGAATAGCTATCGATAAGATTTTAACATAAAACCAAAAAATCTTAAAAAGTGCCATTTTAAATATGCCCATGAAATAAAATTGACATTTCATAATTTTTTGATAATAATGACAAAATTGCCTGTCATTTAAAACAAACAGCACTAAAATCGGACCGGTAGATCTTCAGAAATAGCTATCATTAGTATTTTAACATAAAACCCAAAAAACTTAAAAAGTGCCCTTTTAAATATGCCCATGAAATAAAATTGACATTTCATAATTTTTCGATAATAATGACAACATTTTCTGTCATTTAAAACTAACAGCACTCAAATCGGCCCAGTAGATCTTCAGAAATAGCTATCAATAAGATTTTAACATAAAACCAAAAAATCTCAAAAAGTACCCTTTAAATATACCCATGAAATAAAATTGACATTTCATAATTTTTTGATAATAATGACAAAATTGTCTGTCATTTAAATCAAACAGCACTAAAATCGGACTGGTAGATCTTCAGAAATAGCTATCAATAGGATTTTAACATAAAACCCAAAAAACTTTAAAAGTGCCCTTTTAAATATGCCTATGAAATAAAATTGACATTTCATAATTTTTTGATAATAATGACAGCATTGTCTATCATTTAAAACTAACAGCACTAAAATCGGCCACGTAGATCTTCAGAAATAGCCATCGATAGTAATTTAACATAAAAGCCAAAAAACTCAAAAAGTGCCCTTTTAAATATGCCCATGAAATAAAATTGACATTTCATAATGTTTTTATAATAATGACAAAGTTGTCTGTCATTTAAAACTAACAGCACTAAAATCGGACAGGTAGATCTTCAGAAATAGCTTTCAATAGGATTTTAACATAAAACCCAAAAAACTTAAAAAGTGCCCAT
>JAGFPH010001077.1:127222-162229 GCA_018207615.1 Philaenus spumarius
ATAGAAGAAAATTGGAATAGTACCTATTTCTTCCGAGAAAGGTGGCTTTGCTTCTACTAAAACAAGATTTCATATAAAATTAGAAAATTATCCGTTTCTTGGTAAAAACCTTTAGCACGTACGTATTGCAGTGATCCGTTTAAATTACTTCTTTTACTATGGTTATAATAAAATGTATGACTTGAATCCACTTGAAAACTAAAAGTACTTTTGAATTTATTACAACACCTTTAAAATTATGTAGTTAGGCCTACATTTAACATAATAATACACTGTAACATAATAATTTCAAATAATCTTGTTAGAAGCTGACTGATGTATAAAAAAATTGTGTTTTGAGATGGTTATGGGTGCTTTGTAAGAACGTTTGTACGAACATTGTGTAGATTTTTATTTTCTCTTTTCTAAGTAGTAATATTTTACTTCATTCGTGTGTTCGAAAAATAAACTGAAATTAAAAAGATGCAGTTATTTTTAATAATCTAACAATTTTATTACTAGTTGGTCTTAATAACTGTGCAAATAATTTGCATATGAAACCAACGAATTAGGCTTACTAATTAAATTAATTTTTGAATTTGTGATTGGATGACTGTTATGTCACTTTTATTATTGAATTATAAAACTTAACTTTTAGTGACAGTTATTTAGTAATGTTTCCACATAATATATGAGATTGTTTGGCCTTAAATATTGTTAGAACAGTTTAGTTTTGGATAAATATTAAACAAGTTCTAACTTTAAATAATTAATACTTGCTTGATTTTCTACTGTTAATCATTGTATAACTATAGGCCCATAGATTGAAACCATTTATACCAAAAACTACCATTACTACAACATTATTTTTATTTTCTGAAAGTTACAAGTTAAATTAAAACACATAGATTTACAAGTTATTACAAATAATGAGTTATAATGTGTTTCTGTTTATAGTGCTATGCTGTTTTCCTAGAGGGTCGCATAATGTTGCGGAATTGGAGGAGAAGTATGGAGTGGGTGATGAAGCTTGGAGTGGGTGTTATGGTAATATTCAAATTAAATTTGTAATTTTAATATTTGAACATATTTTGTTGCATTAGAGATGAAATAAGTAGTTTACGAAAGTAAAATATGACTTACTGTCCACACATTGCAATAAAGTTTCGAATATGTATCAGAAAAGTTTCACTGAACCATAGGTAATTTATTAGATACGTTTTGAAATGAAAGTGCACAGTTTCTATCTATCTGTTCAGTAAAAATGTCCCCTAAGGTATGTTCCAGGGAGATTGCACGGTTACTTTTGGGTGAACAAATTAAATTTTGCGATAAAATTCAAAATAATTTAATTCCCTACTATACTATACTATATTTTTCCCTAAACTGCTTATATTATTTGGTTGTGATAGGTACCTTTTTTAAAATTTGAACAAAAAGTGTAACAGTATCCAATTGAAAACGTTAGGCCATGTTCAAATTTTCTTCACTAAATTTAAATTAGAATTTGTAAAGATTCTGTACTTTATTTGCGAGACAGACAAAATTAAAAATTTGTTTTTCTTTTCTAGAATGGAGCATGAAAACAGAAATCGACAAACCGCGAGGTAAGAATAAAGGATAAAATATTTATCATTAATTATATTTTATAAGAAGCCTTTTAGCTTTCATCTTAAATTGGCAATTAACAAGTATTTTAAATTATTAGTTGTAATGGAAAACTTTTGCCGCCGTATTAATTGTTTATATTAATCGTATAAATACTATTTTTTGTTTTAGTAAGTAGATATTCAATAGTACTTTTAACACACTACACTTCTACAACAATAAACTGGCTCGTGTCTCTTTTTGCAGTAGTTTAAACATGTTATGTTCTATTAAATGTTACTTAAAACATGTTCCTTACAAAAATGTACATTTTAAATAGACGGAAAAATAAGAGAGGATAAATAATCCGTAATTCCTTATGTCTTTACTATGTTATAGCACTCAAACAAATATAAACATTTAAAATTGTAATCAAAATAAATGTCAAAAAATAAATAAATAAATGTAAAAAGGAAAAATAGAAAGAAATATGTAGCATTTTCAATTTTACCAAGCTTTAATACCTAAGGAAACAGTTCACGATCCATTAATAAAAATAAAACCAAAAAAGTTAATTGGGTTTCTTCTGATGTTGAATGTTGTAAACATTTGTACACATATCTATGCGTTTATATTACATAGCTTTGTTTTAATGTAACTTTGCAGACAATGAAGCACATAAAATCGTAAAGATAAATCTATTTTGTAAGAAAATCCTGTTTTTTTTTTTCAAAATTACTAATTCAGTTATTTTATTTTGTTGCAGAGGTAGTTACAATTGCATGTGCAACCGAAGGGATCACCGTTTCACCGGTAATTAATACATTTGTGTTTATAGGAATAGAAATAGAATAAATTGATTGTATAACTTTAGAAAAATTGTATAACTTTCCAACGCTGTACACAGACTTCCGTGCAAATTATACTGGATTTTCCCGATTTAGTTCCTCTGTACAAAGTTGTATATCAGCAAACACATCTTATATTTTTCACCTCAATTTTCTCAATACAAGGCCAAAGCCTAACGTGCATACCGGACCATAATTGGTACTTGTTAGCTATAATGTCTCGCATTTGATTAGACTTTTGGTGATCTGTCAAGGCTTCTAATTGGCAACTAGAACTTTTGATATTTTCTTATTAATTAAAGGGTTACAGCAAACGTCCTATAACTTTAAAATAACAAAACCCGAACCTAAACATTGTTATACATAATCTGTAATTTCTGTTTTGGTTGATAACTCAGTTATATTCTTTCTTTGTCTCCAAAAGAGAAACCTTTTTATCTCATGTACATTTTTGAGCTGTAAACTTCTTTAGACATGCCTAGCGCTAGAGATAACAAGAGATCCTGGGGAGTGAATCGGACTGATTGTGTAAAACGTGACACATCGGCTTTTTGGATTCGGACAAGTCCAACTTAACAATATAGTTAACTCGATAACATATAAATATATGATCTATGGGTTGGAGCAAGGTAAATGTAGCTTCTCTTTCTCATACACTGTAAGTCCGGAGATGCACGTGTTGGATCAATAATATATTATATATATCATCTGATATATATTTTATTTAGTAGGTATTTGATTAGTATCGTGCAAACATTCTACTTTTGTTCGAAAGCCATTAAAATGTAGAGAATATTTGAAAGCTCTGGTAAGTTCAACTACATGTTATGAGAAATTTACACTTCTTCTGCCCATCTCACAGACAAGCCCATTTTTTTTTAACTAACTGTTTTAAAGACATAACAATTATTTTAAATCACCGCCATTTTGAAATGAGTGAATGACATCAGTCGGTAAATATTTTCGAACTTTGTCTATATAACATTACGTGGCCTATAAAATTTCAACTATTTCTCATTCGCAGTTCAAAAGATATGCATTTATATGTACAAAACAAAATGGAGGCAGGATAGAAATCATAACATTTTAGAGCATATGTGATTATGTGTATTTGTTTTTATTTTATCAATTTTTTTTTCTTTTTCTCCATCAGATGACTTGTATCTGAAATGTGGAATCTTTATTGTTGTTCGACCAACACGGAATTGCCCCAATACCTTATTGTATTTACTTTAATAGAAAGGCCTAACTAAACTAACAATTATTTTCTAGATACAATTAAAATAACTATAACTTTTGTTTTTACAGGTTGATCTCTTCCAAGTTGCAAACGCAACACCCCGCCGCCAATACCATCCTGCCGTGGATGATGACCCTACTTTATGTGACTACCTCGATGATTTATTGATCGAGCACTTGTTTTATCGGTGGATTCAGATCAAACCTGTTCTGGTTTACCAGTGGAAGAAACGAAATTGGTGGTATGTAAGCTTTTTTAATGTTAGAAATACAATAGTATGAGCGGAATTAAGAAATTATAGCAAAGTATCATACCTTTATCAAAGTTTTGAATGATGACACCCGGCAAGGGAAAAAAACACCAACGAAAGGCAGAATTACTCTTTATCATTTGTGGGGCGGGTTGCGGAGAAAAAAGAATGGGTAATTTGTCTCAAACAATCATATACAGAGGTGATTGGGTAAAATTCGCACTGCATTCAAATACTAAGTTCTGAGTAAATACTAGCAATATCTAACTAGGTGATTAAAATAATAGGTGGGTTTACACAATGCAAGTGTCCTTGAAGCCTAATAATAGTTGAATAAAAATACTAAGTAGATTCTATAACTTATGGAATTTGTTGCCCAATGCAGCTGTATAACATATCTTAGAATATTTTTGTAGTTTTTCAAGTTTGTTGTACAAAATATAGCAAATCGATATTCCCTAATAGCACTCAAACAATTTTACTTATGATATTTTGAGCAGTCTTTTTAAGTTACTATAAAAAAATATGTAGTTAGGCCTGTTTGAAAATTAGTTGATAAAAGTTGTAAGTGCTACTAAAATAATATCTAAAAAAAAAAATACAAACTAAGTTATATTTAAATAAAATTATTAAAAAAAAATTATGAATAACTTAGCCTAGCTAATATAAAAACTGTCAGAATTAATTCAGAAATACTAATGTTTTAGCTTAATCTCTTGGGTGTTGTAGACAATTACCAAGAAATTATGATTTCTGTTTTTTATCGATTATCCCTTGAGCTTCAGTAAAAGTACAAAAACTATTTTGTTTTTCATTAAAAGGGAATATTTTTGTCTCTTATAATTTTGTTATAAAGTTAACGGTTTTCAAGATACTTTAATTGGTAGAACAGTGTAACCATTTTTAAATATACAAAATAAATTCTTTGTTTTTTAATGCGTGTGAAACGTTACATAACAATTGCGTATACCTGATTTGAACTCAATAACTTATATATTTCCAAAATTAATACGCTTTTTTTTTATTTTTAGTTGTTCGTTTTGTCCTACCCAATAAGTTTCTGAAGATTGGTTGAGTAATTTGAGGACCCTTTGTATACAATTTGGGGATTTAATGTGAAATTTTTAAAGTTTTTTTTAAACTATATAAATCATTCAGACCACCTTCCTTAACTTAAATCCCATGCAGCAGTGCAAAATCATAATTTTTCAAAGCTCACAATATTTGTTACTTCTCTTTTCAAGTTTTTTGCCTTAATTTTTATATTATGTTTTATATACAGTGTGTTAGAAAAGTCCCGGAACGGTTTAATATCTCAAAATGTACGAGTCTTATGAGATAGAAATAAAAGCAGTTATTCACAACCATAAAAGAAATACTTTATGGTAAGTTTAAAATTTTTGTCCGCCATCTTGGAATGAACTTTATTTTTTTTTATGGGAAGGTGGTCATGTAAATACACCATTTCGAAGTAGAATTTCAAGAGAAAACCAACAGTGAAATTTGCACATCCATATCTTTAAAATATTAAAAATGGCGGCCAAAAAACAACGAAATCGTGTTTACCGATTTAATCCCATTTTGCTGTAATATTATTTTTTTTAATATTAATTATTCTTCGTTTGGATTCAGAATTAAATAAGCTTTTAAGCGATATGCCACATAACGATATTTGGAAGTATTTAAAAATTTGAGTTACAGCCATTTTGATTTTTCAAAATTGATTTCGAGTGGTTCAATCAAATATAGTTGTGTGGCATATCGTTTGTAAGCTTATTTAATTCTGACTCCAAAAAGAAGAATAATTATTATATTTTCTTTTTAATAGTACAACAAAATGGGGCAAAATCGGAAAATACGATTTTGTTGTTTTTTGGCCACCATTTTTAATTTGTTAAAGATATGGATGTGCAAATTTCACTGTTGGTTTTCTCTTGAAATTCTATATTGAAATGGTGTATCACATAACCACCTTCCCATTTAAAAAAATGAAGTTCATTCCAAGATGGCGGACAAAAATTTCAAACTCACCAAAAAGTTCTTTTATGGTTGTGAATAACTGCTTTTATTTCTATCTCATAAGACTCGTACATTTTGAGATATTAAACCGTTCCAGGACTTTTCTAACACACACTGTATATCTTAAATTTAAAGAGTTAAATATAAAATTATACTAAATGTTGTTTGAGATAAGATTTAACTAATTATTTTATTTTTCATTCGTTTTTTAGTAACCATCTTCTAATTCCGGTTTTAAAATTAGTTTCTCATGATGGACTGATATTACATTTTTTAATTTGTTTGGACATTTTAGCTATCATTTTTGTGTGCAAAGAAATGTTCATATTATTTTCAAACACAAATGATGGCAAATGTCCGTCAAAAAATTGTAAAAATATTCTCAGGTTTTATGTTTCTAACCCATATTGTTTTTTTGTTTTTGTTTCAGGAAGCACTAATTTCGTTTCTGTCCATTGGTAAATCGCCCCCTTATCCCTTCCATCACAACTATTCTTCCAAATTTTGTTTTAATCAAGTTGTGATCTTTTTTCCATTTTCCAATAATTAATACTTATATTTATTAACTTTCCTTCACATTCGGAATTTTTTTTGGTCAAAAACAGGGGGTGACGGACAGGTCCAAAATTTTCAGTCCCTTAACGTTTGGCATTGTTTATTTTTTATTGTTTTTCAAAATTATGGGGAGTAACGGAGGCCGCCTCCGTGCACTTTGCACAGGTACCCCCCGGGGATCATACTAATATGTGAGCTAAATGGCCTTCCGGTCGGTCGTGCTCTTACATATTTCTGTTTTGGTGTTTGAAAAAAAAACCTGAATTAACATCACCTCTAAGGTCAGTTACTAAATATAAACATCTGATGATGAAACTGTAAATCGATGAAGCAAGAAGAGAAAGTGTAAACGATGTAGCAAGTGTACACAAATGAACACTATTTTCCGAGCATAATGGAAATTATTTAAGGCCCTCAACAATGAAAGAAATCTCTAAAGTTAAATACATTGGAATAATAACTGAATCTCTAGTCAAACTATATGTCTGAAGACTGTCCATGTATTGACACAAACAAAAATGTCTAAAGAAATCAAGAACATCTCACCCTCTCCATAGATAATGAAGATTTCTTGAAGTAATGAAGAATAAACTCTTTAAAACAAGGATGAAGATTTTCATCAAGTAACCGTACATGTATGAAATATAATGGAACATAACGGTTATTACCTCCTCCACTCAGCTAGTAAATGTTTGAAGATTCTCATGAAATACAAAATGGATGCACTGAAAGAAAAACATTACATGAACATAATACGCAGACAAAGTACGCAATGGTTTGTAATATTGAAGACCCATGTCAACTAACAAAAGGAATCAGACAAAGAAACGGATTTTAAAGCCAGTCAAATAACACTGAACACAACGTCGAAGTGTTCTGTTCCTAGGGGTGAACATAGTAGCTTCTAGGACAAATTTTAACATTTGGAAGAAGATTTTCAACAAATGCATATTCTGACGAGAATATTTCAACAACATAATCACTGGCCTCTGCTACAGATTTAATATTTATAAATGTAAATTGTACGAGCTAGGCTGAACTCTAAATGAAGTACAACACAACTTTCAATATTTTAAAAGTGTTTTATTTTGTGTTTACAAATGTTGTTAGTAGTTAAGTGTTTGCGAAGCTTATTGAGGTGTGATATTCTTGATTGTTTTGCTTAGTAAAGGTTTTGATGCACAGGTTAGGTAAATACATGAATGATGTATAACTGAAATGATACTTACACACAGAGTTGGGACTAACGAATAGAAAAACTATTTTTTGACTAACTTATAACTCTACTCGTTAGTTTTTTTTAGCATTAACTTCTAACTGTAACTAGTTAGAAAAATGAGTAACGAATAGAAATTCTAACGAGTTAGATTTATAAGCAAAGGAATATTTTGAAAAGGACCATTTCGGTCAACAAACAGCAGAAACTCGAACAATGGGTTTGTTTAGTCGGAGTTAGCCCGTTATGATTTCTCGGAATAGCGATAACTCAAGGTTGTGTGAGGGGCTGGAAAAGAAAGGACAAGGGACTAGACTAGAATGTTGAGGGGAGGGGCGGGGTTGTTGACTTTGTCACAAACAATCACGAGCACACTTTCTCTTTTTACTTTTAGATCACTCAGCGCATCAGCTATGTGTACTTTGGTTTTTGAGAGGGGTTGAGATGCACAATCAGTAGACCGGTTGTCGCCGTGGTACTAACTTACTTTTTTTTTGTACTTTCAATCTTGTACAATATTAATTGCACAAGTGGTGTGGAAAGTGTTTACTGTTTTGTAGAACTGTTTGTATTGCTGGCGTGTTGTTTATAGTTTAATTGAAATTTCGTTTATATAGTTTAAAGTTTAGATAGTTATAGATTGTTTAGTAGTAGGCCTATAGTTTCATTTGTTAAAATGAATGAAGTTTTGTGACCAAATTTGAGTAAACTGTTTACTCAAATTAACCGGGACAGCAACAGTAACAATGTTACGTTCAAGTGTCTTTTATGTTTGCCGAAGAACAAGCAAGTTAAAGCATCTGTTACATCGGCTTCCAATTTAAAGGCGCAATTTAATACTTTTAAATAAATAGTTAATACTTACAACTTTATGGTGGTAGGTAACTTTACTGTTATAGAAATAGAACACGTAAATAAATGTCAAACTATTTAGTGTTGACTTTTTTTAGGACGTAGAGGGTTTGAAAAGTCTTCAAACCAATTTATAGAGATCTCTGATCTTATAAAATACTTTTTAAAGTCATGGTTTCTTATATATTTATTATTATATATTTCTAATATATATATATATATATATTAATGGGATATGATTAGAAATAAATTATAAAAAAATCTACATAAAGGCCTACCTATTATATTTTCTTAGTTTAAAATTGTATCTAGGCCCTTTTAAATTTATATAAATTATAAATATTATATCTTTTATAAATTATAAGTGTCTGTTTGGGAGTAAATAAGTTATTATTTTCTTATAGTAGTCTACATGTTATTTACTACTAGCCTATATAAATTAATGTTTTGAAATTATTTCTAGTTACCGTTGTTTGGTATAAAAAATAATTTATATGTTACTGTACTTTGCACATTTTGTAGATTTTTCTTCTTTTTTTTTAATTTGCAAATAAAAACAAATGTTTTACCTGACACAAACATTCTAAACAATACCTGGGAAATATTTAAAATAACATAACAATATGTAATTTTGTTTACTTTTTCTAGTTGAAGTAAATAAAAAACCGACTAACTTATAACTTTATTTAGTTACTTTTTTTGGAGACTAACTTCTAACTTTAATCAGTTACTTTTTTGCTGACTAACTTCTAACTTTATTCAGTTAGGATTTTTCCTGGCTAACTTATAACTCTACTCAGTTATTTTTTTGATCGACTAACTCTAACTTCTATCAGTTACTTTATTAGACTAACTTTCCCAACTCTGCTTACACATGCATGGGCTTTTTTTGCCCAGTATTGTGAAATACTTTTGCTAAATTAACCAATTTAAAATGCCACTAGTAGTGTGAATAGAAAACTAGTTCAAGGGTGGTGTTAAAAAGAAACAAAGAACTACATGAGTGGAAGATTGTTTATTATAAATGTCATTGAAATATCAATAATTCGACCACGCAGCTGAACCGCTGACGTAAGTTGAGCAAATTTCCAAAATTAAATTTATAGGCCTATGTTTTAGGGATTCAACGAACAATTTGGGAAATAGGTCAATTCACGACAGTGGTATCTTCAATACACAAAGCATTGCGTGCTTCGCACGCCAACCCCCTTATTGAAAGTATCTTCAACATACAAAGCACTGCATGCTTCGCATGCCAACCCCCGTATTGAAAGTATCTTCAATACACAATGCATTGCGTGCTTTGTACGCAAACCCCACAGTAAAATCCACGTTTTGATTGATTTTGGGGGAAACAAGCAAGCTATAAGGTCATGTAAAAACACAAAACAAGCAGAATAACGTCCTACATTTATATTTGTAGAAAAAACTCTAAAAAACATTTATTCACGTAGGAAAATTCTCCAAAAATAGTTACATCCGGTCAAACGTGCTTCCGGTTGTTGGATTTTTTTGGCTAACGAACTCGTCCGAGCGACGTAGACAACCAACATGTGTACCAAATTTGGACCGAATCGGACTAAAAATGCGGCCGCTAGAGTGCGAACACATATATATGATTTTTAATGACACCCCAAAACGTGTTCTGGGGGCCATGATCGATGCTCCTTTGCTACTCCCGACCTTAGGTCTTACCATAAGGGCCACTGCAATAGCTCATTTTTCCTATGGAAATTCGCTAATAATGATAAGTATACAGTTGGTTTCCTGAAGTTTTGATCGTGCCACACATGGGCGCCCATGTTATATTTTATAGAGGGGGGCTAGACCGGGGTATGGAAATTAAGGAGTCCATACCTCTGCCCCGGGTATGGACGCCCTTGGTTTATTTTTTATGTTTTTGAGGATTGGAAGACTTCCCAATCATAAGCAAAGGCAGTTTTTAAGAGCCAGCCATGTTAGCCTAGACTAACAGTATTATTTTGTCTTTGTTTTGTTTGCCCCACTGCATCATTCACCCTTAAAAGTCAATGTATTGTTAGGCGTGCATTTAAAAAACAAACCCGTTGCATCAACATTAAAAATGTCTTTAGCAGTCGTCTGTTGCTCGTTCCTCCACTTTTCCGACGTTTTTTTTAAAAGAAATGACGTTCCTTTCCTTGATCCTTTCCAACCACTGCTAGCTTTAAAATCGTTTTCTAGCAGGTGAAAGGGATTTTCTATTGGTTGTTTGGTGATTCTATTTCCTATCTTGTTTAAACCATTAATCATGCGTTTGTCAACAGGGCCAGAGTTACGCTTCGTTTTTGACTAGGCCAAAGTTTTTTTAAGCACCGTCTCCTCGCTGTCTTCTATCGGCTTTAACTCCCTCTCCCTTTTATTTCGTGTAAGTAAAATCCGATTCACCGCTCCACAATACCAACAAAAAATTGCCCCCGTTCCCCATAAATAAATTCACCAAAAGTTAGAAGCATATTTTATTTATTAAAATAATAATACAAAATAAAAATACTTTCTCGATTCCCGATCTGTGACCTTTCAAGTTTAGACGATAGCCAAACCCTTATAAGGCTACACTTATGGGAAATCCGGGCATGCTTATTTTCTATCAGCAAGTATTTAAATACATGTTCCACAAAGAAGTCATTCTATTTTTGGATTCTTACGCTGAAGATATGGAAAACTCTATAAACTTACAACTTTTCAGTTATTTTCCTAAGTACGTAAATTGATTCCATCAAAAATGTCTAATCTTATTTAACGAATAAAACAAGTTATTTCTTTTCTCTGAATCCACTGTTTTCTACTTGATTAGATGTGCATTTTCAGAGATATCTTCCTGGAGAAAAAAATTAATGAAAGTGTGGACTCTTTAAAAGTGTGAAACATTTGTGTAATTTTTTCAATAGTTTTTCAACTAGAGCGTTTTGAAAAAGGCTTGCAACCCGAAAACTTCGAAATCTTCAAAACACTATTTTCTAAATATTCCTCTTTCAATTCTAAATCTCTTGATGTACATATCAATGAAATTTAAATATTATTTGTACCTGTTACTAACATGTCGGAAATCACAAAAAGCTGAATAATTCTAAAAGTGATAGTATTACGTATTCAAAAACTAAATACAATGCTCTGTTCTCCTTGCAATTATGTATATTTTAATATCCATATCGGAAAAACATTTCCCCCAATTGTTTTTTTAATTCCCTACTTTTATATAGTTATTTTTTCAAAAACTATATGAGATTTTGCAACATTGAAAGTGTCCCATTAAAATATAAATCTATAATTATAAAATAATCTATAATTATTAGGTTTCCCATTTATCTATAGTTATGAAATTATTTAATAACTTTCTTTTTTATAGTCGTCGAGTTATACAGTTTTGAAAAAAAGCTTAACCAGTTTTTGAGTACCAGTTTTACTTAAATGTCCATAACTCCCAGTGTAATTAATATTTTTGAAAAGTTATAGTTCATATTAATTCAACTCACCATCCATTTCATGTAAACAACAAAATTAAGATTTCTTGCCTTAAAGTGTTGCAAGGGGTAGGCCTACATTACCATTTTATAAATTGCATAAACACCTATTTTCTCTAGCTTATATCCCGGAAAACATACTTAGGATCAATAATAATTAGTTTATCTGATTCACAAAATACAATAATAGAAAATATCTCACTATTTTAAAAATAATGTCAAACAAAATTAGGAAAATAACAACAAGGCAAAGTAACGCATTAACCTATAAAAACAAAACAGTGTGGAGACAGAAAAAAATAGAATTGTATTTAATGTACTTGATAGCCAGTAAATTCAATCTATCTAGGCCTATTTTGTTTATAGGAAACAACTTCATGCCAACAATAATTAATTAAATAAATTAAAAACAATTGTTAATGTACCACGTTTTTAAAAGGAACTAAAAAGTACAAAATAATTTTCCGCGAGCCCTTCTAAAATTTGGAGGGCGAATTTTTAGTGGCTATGGAGATATTTTATTTATTTAAGACTTGAAGATTTAAAAAAACGTGGGGCGCAGCCAGTAGATAATTACTTCGATTTACTTGGCACACTTATTAAGGTCACTTACACTGGGTGTTTCACGAGGAACGGATTATACTTCAGGAACTGATTATACAGCTAAAATTAAGACAAAAAGTTCATATAAACATTGGTCCGGAAAAGCTTTGTTATCCAGAAATCCAGCATTTTGTTTTTTTTTTACAAAATAATTCATATCTAGAGAAATGTTTGAGTGATTGAGTTCAAACTTTACATTAATTTTAACCTAACAATGATCTATTTTAAGAAAAAGGTAATTATATCCAACCATGCTCTTCAAAATGGAGGCATTTTTGATAATTTAAAACCTAAATTACTCAAAAACCATTTTTACAAAAAATTTTAAGACATATTTTTTGTAGCCCTTTTGATTCTATATTGATGGAGTAACCGACAAAACAATCGGATAAAGTTTAATACTTAAGTTATGTATAACAATTGGTTTGTTCGACCCGGCATTATACCAACATAGTAAATAGAACAATATTGTATGTACATATGTTGTTAATGCATATAACTTAACTAATTACTCTTGATCCAATTGTTTAAAAAATTTGGGGAGCAGGCAACCCATGATAGTTAAGGAGGAGTGAATAAATTACATTACAATGAATCCCATTTCCACTGAAATTGGTTGTGAATTTATTGGGATTATCTACTTCTAGTATCTACTGGCTGCGCCCCACGTTTTTTAATCTTCAAATCTTATAAATATATTTATAGCCGCTAAAACTTCGCCCTCAAAATTTTAAAAGGCACCACAAAAAATTATTATGTACTTTTTAGTTCCTTTTAAAAACTAAATTGTTTTTTATTAAAAATTGTTTTTTTAATTAATTAATTATTTTCTGCTTTTTAGTCTACAGACAGACATGACGGAAACCGAACTCCAATTGCATATTGTATTGTCATCCCGTTCTGACCTATATTTAAAATTTCAAGTCTAGCTAATCGACAGACAGACAGACATGCCGGAAACCGAACTCCGATTGAATACTGTATTGTCATCCAGTTCTGACCTATATTTAAAATTTCAAGTCTAACTAATCGACAGACAGACAGACATGACGGAAACCGAACTCCGATTGACTATTGTATTATCATCCACTTCTGACCTATATTTAAAATTTCAAGTCTCTAGCTCACCGGGAAGTTAGCTTAAACTTGATTGCAAAGTTCTACCTGAACAGACAGACAGACAGACAGACATGACGGAAACCGAACTCCAATTGAATATTGTATTGTCATCCAGTTCTGACCTATATTTAAAATTTCAAGTCTCTAGCTCTTCGGGAAGTTAGCTTAAACTTGATTTCAAAGTTCCACCCGGACAGACAGACAGACATGACGGAAACCGAACTAATAAAAACGTGTTAAAAAGCTGACTTTATCCTAGGCCTACCTAACTATGCTGACGGGGATTTTTAACTCAGTAAATGTGTACAATTAAAAAGATTAAAAACTGTAGGTCTATTCGTTAAAATTTTGTATTTATATATATTATTATATATCTAAAGAAAGATAAAAATATTATATTTTAATTGCCTTTTATTTCTTATTCATAGATCAAAAAATGATTTAGAAGTTATTAATATTAATTAGTGAAGAAATTAATAATAAAATATGTTTATATGTTACACGAAGATGTACGAATGTTTCCAAAGTTAAACAAATTGGTATTGCTTCTTTAAATTTGTATAAACGAATATATTGATGATAATAGGATGTATTTATAACCTCAAAGCAAATCTTATAACGTATTATAGCATACATTAGTTCTATAACTCATAAAAAAAATCAACTTCACAAGAACAATGATTGAAGTTGTAAACATAACCTCAAAATGTAATCTACGCTGGGTTTTGTTTCAGTATTACAGGTGATGGGTGAAATCAGCTGTTATATTATATGTTACTCACATATATACATACGTGAGGAGTACATTCAGAGGAGTAGATTCAGAAACTAGTCCTAAATATGAAAGTTATAATATATTTACACTGATTCTTATAATAATTAACTACTGAGAAAACATTTTATGAAAACCTAATTGTTAACAAATACAATAATAGCCTACAAAATGTATAAACCCATAACTTAAATTAATTGATAAAGTAATATCTCACCACCTTATCACTCTCTATAGCTGCTTGAAGAGAAACTGCATCCAACTTTTCAGAGTCAAGCATATCTAGTGTTGTTTCCAGCTTTTCAATGCATTCAGATTTATTGTCTAACAAAGCTTTCAATTTCTCGCAGTGGGCTATCTGGAAACGAAATAAATGTATCGTTTATAATTCTACTTTTCCATGGAGATAATATTACAGTAGAACCCCTCTTAATCGGCCTCGAATCAACCGGTCCTCGGATTAACCGGCCTATCCTATTGAACAACAGAGTTCTTTTTCTCTTACAGACTATATTACTTTAACTGGCCGAAGACTCAAACATTGATTGTTTGACAGACATTTCTTGGAAAATAAAGCAGGGTGACGCAACGTTAGGCGTGCATTGTATTATTAGTGTTGTGGCAGGCAGAACAGAGGAGGGGGAGCGTGATTCCCTTCTTGCTTCCGCGCCAACTGTAATTTTTCTTAGAAGCAATTATTGACAAAGCGGCATCCTATGTTTCTCTTTCTTCGTCTGTTGCTTTGTCGGAACCTTTACTGAATTTTATGGGAGTAAAATATGTAATATTTGTAACTTATTGAGTAATTTGTTGAGCATTTAAGATAAAAAAATCTTAAAGAACAGAAAATCGTAAAGTTAAAGAACAGAAAAATAACCGATTTTTTTAAACAATGATACAGTATGTAAAGTCAGTTTTCAAAGTTTATGTAAGTTTAAAATGTTTAATTTGTTGGTGTTTGTTTATGTATGTATGTACGTACAATAAAATGAGTTGCAATTACGTTTTATTTGCTTGTTTATTTATGAAATATATGTAGGTTATTTTTTAACAAAATTCTATTTTTTAACGGAAACCTCGGATCAACCGGCCAAACAGGTAACCGGCCAGGGTCTCTGTCCCGACCAGACCGGTTAAGAGCGGTTCTACTGTAATTAAATCAACTTAAAAATCAAACACTTTCATTAACCCTCCCCATGGCAGACTGCACAAATTGACGTTCTCTCAGGCGCAAGATGCAACCATTTTGAACCTGTGCGAGGATTTGCATAAATTTGCATGTTCGATTATTTAATACACTTAAAATCATCCAATAGTAATAAAACCGGCATCGTTGGAAAGGAAATCAATTAAACTTTAATTTTTGTTTTTAAAACTTTTTCGTAAAACGTATATTTACATACGTAATCATCGTTTTAAAATATGCAGATCGGGTTACACCTGTTTCCACGCTTGAATTTGCATACAATTGTACTGTTATTTCCCACTTCTTCAACGGGCAAGACCATCTACACATATATTTCTTTGGCTATTACAAAGGTACCATTGGATTCATCAAGATTTTATCTTTCTAATAGAGCCTTCCAATCAGATGTCACTATTTTACACGATTTATGACGAAGATTTCTGTAAACTCTTGCGATTGGACAGTTTTCAACCAATGAAACAGCCCATTTGTCAACCGGTATTGCGTAGGCACTGTCATATGTTTTGACAGATTTCTTTACACCATTTCGTAGAGAATCGTTCGATCTTTCTAACGGTGGGAAGTAAACTAGAAATAACCAGTTTTTTTGTTTGTCTAGACAGCAGTGGAAAGCACATAATTAGGAGAGTCTGGTGAGATCGTCCGGCACTTGTCGCTCCCACGTAATTCAAATGTCCTTCCTGCCTGTAGTAATATCGACCGGCAACGTTTCACTACATTGATGTCATTTTGTTATTCAAATAAAGATAACTCAAACACTTTTGTGAACTAACGAAAGACAAGTATACCGTTCTTTTCTTTGATTTATTCTCTACACTTTGTTATAATAATATTACATTCTTGGGCAAAGCATATATTAGTAAATTACGTTACAAACTAGGCCTAGCTTTGTTAGCAGTCGTAAATTTGGAACATAAAAACTGATGTTTTCAAAACAAGAAATTGATAAATGTTTGTATACAGTTCTATTTAGAACTAAATTAAGAAACTTTTTTACGCTTACGAAAAAATTACAAAAAATGTTTACTACTTGTTATGTAGGCCTAAAGTTGAACTTTTTCCTTTCGTTACTGAACATTTTTTGTTTCTTGAGCTAATAACTTTTACAATTTTACATCAATAATTTTTTAAATTGCATACATGAATTCTTTGAACCTTTCTCTACAAAAAAGGTAAAGCACACTTTGGGATTGGGATAGAATTACTATTTTTGGCGAATTTTTACAACAATGCTTGCAAAACACTAAAAACCGGTTTCCCAATTTTAGCTTTAACCGCGCCAGGTCTAGGGTTAAAAAAATCAGATTTCCATATATAAAATACAAGAAACAAGTGATTGAAAGTAGAGTACCAATAAATACTCACAATAGGCCAGCTCATCAAAATATTACAGTACAAACAAAGCTTGATTAAAAACTATTTGATCTAAAATGTGGACAAAATTTTATAAAGTTTTGTAAGTAAAATATTAAAATGTTATAATCAAATTTTGAAAAGGTATTAACATTTTACTATCAAAAATAGATAAAAAAAAGTATATAAAAATCTTGCGTTATAGAAAAGATATATAGTTAAGTGAGATTATAACTCAAATTCATTTTTATGCATAAAACTAATATAAATATTGTGTTTTAACAACTTGCAGAAAGAAAGAAAAGTAGAAGAATAATTCATAGTGAAATTTATTTCCTATGTGTGTGTATTCATTACAATTGTAAAATCTAACATCACCTGTTCCTGAAGTCTCTCCTCCAATTGATTATTTTCTTCTTGTAAGTCAGCAACTTGTTTTTGAAGAGCAGGATCAACTTGAGGTGGTGGAGGTGCTGGTGCACGAATTCGGTTTTGATTCTGAAGCTGTTTTTCCAATTCTGACACATGCTGAATCAACTGCTCGTTTCGAGCAACCGAATCGTTAAGGCGATTGTTCAGCTCTTCATTCTATGAAAAATTTTTATTTTAATTCTATATCATTTTGTAATAACATCTGAAGTACATTTTACAAAATTTCTTTTGTATATCTATAAGCATTGCAACTAAAAAGTTGTGGTTATCAATAAACTCAAAAGGCTTATTCTAATTAGACTTTGTAAAATTTCCAGCCTTTTTCTTAAAGTTATTTGGCTTCACCAGAGTTAAAGGACTGAACCAAAATAGCAGGGAGAGGGGTTAATCTTGGGGAATCATCAGAACCGCACCTCTCTTTATTGTGCTTGCGAGTGCCTACCTTTACTAAACCCAGTCAACTGCTAAGGGATGTTAAACCTGGTAATTTTAATTTTAAACCAAAATTTAGCACCTGATTCTAAGAAAGTATAAAACACGATTATGCCTGATACATTAACCCTTTCCCACGGATTCCATAGTAACTCGTAGTACAGTAGAGCCGCGGTTATCCGAGCCTCGACTAATCGAGTTCCGGGTTAACCGAGGTACTCAAAATGTTAGGTTTGCGGTAGACGCATGTGTTAAAGAATCCGCGTAAAGTGAAATCCGCATATAGCGGCAAATCTACTGAACTGTACTTATATTAGTCGCATACTGTTTTGTCAAAAATGGTTCCGGTAAATAAAACTCACAGTTTTTAATCACAGTATTAAATACTGTGCAATACAGTAATTCCAACGCTTTGCTAATCATCAATACAATTTTGTTAATGATTTTTCACTAAATGTCACTTTGTTCATAAAACTCAAACTTGCTGTGTTATGGCAATATGCAGTGTAAACCAGTTAAAACCAGTAGTGTAAAAATAGAAAGGCGCACAATCAAGCGAGTTCCGTTAAACAGAAAACACTTATGGACTTCTTCAAGAAATTATTTTGTTAACTGGAAATACAGTAGATACCTTTTTCACATCTTTGACCACTATTTTACTGATTTCAACCAGTTTACCATACGTTTCCTCTCTCGATTTTTGATAGATTTCGTGTTATCCGAGTTTTCACTTATCCGAAGTTTGTAATGTGAGTTTAAGGGAATTAAAATAATAAATAAGGGTGTAACGTAAAGGGAGGGGTATTGCAAAGTTTGGATGATTTAGGCAAATTTAAAATCACATTTCAATAGTAATTAACATAGAAATCCAAAGGGAGAATGCAGTTAGCCTTGATTTTTATTAAAAATAAATCACTAGAAATTTGTTAAAAAAAGAAAATAACAAAGATAAAAGATAAAGACAATTAGGGTAGGTTTTAAATAGAAATAGATGACGTCATAAGAATATAGCCTCAAAATCAAGGTGTTGAATAAAATAATACAGAGTCTTAGCCTCAAACAAGTCTCATGTAACACAAAAAAGTACTTTCTGATTGGTCATAATCCATCACGCGAGATGACATCAGTGCGCGAACCACTGCAAGAAACATCTTAGCGTCACTCACTTGGACTTGAGTCGCTGTACAGTATAGACCTGTGTCTGATACGTTGGGAGCGATACTTCCCTAGTTATGAAATTTGAGATATTTCTTAAAGAAATATGTTTTAAGTTATGGTGAACTTAAGGTAGAGACAATGTGATCACGTAAAACGAAAAATTGTGAAAATCAAATAACATTTATAAGAATTAGCGAGGTTGAAAGTTATCAAGAGTGCGCATCATCTCAACAAGGATTAAAATGGCCGACAAGCAATAATGACTTGTTAAAATGAACAGTGTTCTAGAGTGAGACAGACAGTGTTATTGTGAAAATAAAAAACAGTGGCAGTATTGAGGCTGAGTATTAAAAAATTATAAATAAGTTTCTTTTAAAAGATTTAAAAAAATAAATTAAAGCAAATTCATTCTTTGTTGTTTGGTTTTAAAGTGCACTATAAATTAAAATAATACAAATATGTACGTAAGTAAAAAACTTCAATAAAAGTAAATCTGCATTCATAGGTTATTAAATTTTATAAATTGTTGTATGTTTAAATTTTAAATTGCTGGGAGTGAATGTGCGAGTGATTGTCTTTATAAAAATGTTTAAATTATGGTTTGCCAATTATCTGTTTGTTTCTTTTGTTTTCTTAATTAATTGGAATGGGGCATTAAAAAGTTAATGCCAACTATTATGTTTCGTTAATTCGATTCCTTTCCTTCCTGGTAAAGTACTTCATGGTAAAGATGAACCTAAAAAGAAAATTAAATTCAGTGTAGAGTTAAGTAGAAATAAGATGGCCGTGTGTATTAGTTGGACAGCCGCAGTGACAGAATTTTGGCGGCATATTCTCTGTGTGTGGAACACAGAGTTCATGCTTCTAAGATGCGCCGCCCAGTAGTTGCCAATTGAACACACAGATATTTAATCACGCCATATGTAACAAAGATTTACCCGTCAGCTGTGACAAACACAGATCTGGCAGGGCTGTAACGTATTTTCAATTTGGGGTTATGTTTGATTGTTTTTGTTGTGGTTAAGGGGATTATAATTTATTGAATTAAAGTAAGATTAATAAATAAAGTAAAATACATAAATTGAAGGTATAAGAGCATAAATAATTGTTACGTAGAAAGGAATATTTTTTATGTAAATTCAGCTTAGAAAAAACTTGTTAAAATTTAATTTAATTTTTTATTATTATTAATAAATTTGTTTTGTAAACGGCTTGCAAGGAGGCAGCACGTTACAAGTTCTACTGTACTTTATTTTTTCGCTCCCCCGGTTTCCATAGTGATGCTTTAAATGCGTATAACTTTGCCATCTGTTGGAATATTTTAAAACTAACTTCAGAAACGTGTTCCGAGAACATTTTACAGTATGTTGTATAACAGTTGTCATTTCTTTCAGCTGTTTAGGATTTTAGATCTGTGCTTAGAATCAGCTGTAACACAACTTTTGTCAACCAAGAGTCACGTAAAACATGCCAGTTGGACAGAACGTTGTGAATGAAAGTGAAATTGAAGAAATACTAGGAGAAAGTTATGTTTCTGATTTAAATTAAGATTCTAGTGATAGTTACAGTTTAG
Source organism: Philaenus spumarius (assembly GCA_018207615.1). NCBI lineage: Eukaryota > Metazoa > Arthropoda > Insecta > Hemiptera > Aphrophoridae > Philaenus > Philaenus spumarius. The sequence continues at coordinate 147,900 of JAGFPH010001077.1, forward strand.
GTGCAAGTGATTTTGAAGTGGAAATGGATGAGTCAGAAGAAGAAGGAGATAAAGGCAAAGGTGATGTTCCTCAACCGGTTAAAAGGTAATGTTTACCTAAAAGACATAGTAATAGGCATAACACTAATATTTCAGTAAAATGGTCCGATAGATTCAATTTTACAGAACCAGAACCTTTTAATAATTACTATAGTGGATCCATACATGATTTAATACGTTAACTGAATATAAGTGAAAAGTTTGGCCATTTAAGAGTCTGGTATGAGGCATTTGGTGCCAATTATGAATCCGGGGGAAAGGGTTAAGCAAAGCCAACAGAAAATTATAGCATGGAAACTCTTCTCAGCTACAATATGGTAAAATCACTTCCCAAACCAACACTAGTTTATTGGATCAGCTCAATAATCATGCCCGTTCAACCACTCTATCAATGAAGGCGCTGCACCCAATTCGTAAATTCCATAACTCAGGCCAATTGAATTAAATGTTTTTAAATTAAGAATTTAGAATGGATCAGAATAAAATCTAAAGGCCACATGAAGTAAATTCAGTAAAATCTATTTAACACTGGCAAATGTTTTAAAATTGTTTTCATCTTTTTTGCAAGCAAGACAAATATTCTTGATTAGCATTTATTTTTAATCTGTCGTATACAAAATAATAAAAGCTTTTATAAAGTCAGGTTGATACGATACGAGTGTACTTGGACGGAGTATGATATAAATACTCGGGTCATAATGTAATCGGTTCGAATATGGTTGATACATATTTAGTCTGAGTGCTCTTTTACATTGACGTTACTGTGAGGAGAAGAATTGTGAGGTTGTACGTATTGTTATTGAGAAGATAAAAGAGCTAAACACTATTGTCTAGTTCTTGTAATCTTGAACAAGGTGTTTCAAGAAGTACTTTACAACTTTGAAAAATCACATTAATTTATTCAAAGAACCTACAGAGGTGATTTTAGTGTCAATTTGTAACGAAACACAACATTGTTTTGACTCACATAGTTCGCTAGTGCCGAATCGCACCATCACGAGCGCTAGCGGCAGTTTCGTCAAAGATGGCTGCCTTCACTGGACCTGAGCGTGCTGGCTGTGTGTTTTGGTTCGAAGAATCAAAGTCGGCGACAACAGTTCAGCGTAATTTCCGTACCAAGTACGCTAAAGATCCTCCTAAGTGTTGAAATAACGTTTCCATTTAAAACCGTACAAATTTACGATTTTACAAGCAATAAAAGACACTGATAAGATTGCCCGTAAGAACTTCTGTACGGATATGTTAAATCGAGTGGATGAGGATGACGATAATCTTTTCTGACGAGTCGACTTTTCACTAAGTGGCAAGGTTAACACACATAACTGCAAGATTTGGGGCAGTGAAAATCAACATCAAACTTTGCATCATGTTCGTGATAGCCCTAAACTCAACATTTTTTGTGCATTGAGCAAGAACAAAATTTACAGCCCCTTTTACCCCAAGAGAGAACCACTAAACGGGATAGTGTACCTGGACATGTTGCAACAATTTTTGATACCACAGATCAATGAGGATGACGAAGAACGCAATGATTATTTCACGCAAGATGGCACACCACCTCACTACCTGACTGATGTCAGAGATTTTCTGAATGTCCGCTTTCCAGGTCAACTGATTGGCCATGATGCACCAATCGTATGGCCCCCAAGTTCCCCAGACCTGACACAGCTAGATTTTTTCTTATGGGCATTCATCAAGGATATCGTCTATGTACCTCCTTCGCCGGCTTCGTTACCTGAGCTTAGAGCGAGAATTTATGCCGCCGCTGAGCAAGTTATTCCTGCAATGCTACAGCGAGTTTGAGAGGAAATTGACTACCGATGGGATGTGTGCAGGATCACGAACGGAAGCCAGAAAGAGCATATTTTTCTTAAGGTAAAAAAACTTGACGTGTTTCCCTACAAATTGACACTACAATCACCTCTGTAGGTTCTCTGAATAAATTGATACGATTTTTCAAAGTTGTAAAGTACTTTTTTAAACACCCAACACTTCCTCTCTTTCATACAACTTAACAAAACACGCAGTTTCTCTATTCAAAAATTTTTTCAAATTGTCCTTTTTGGCAGTTTCTATATCGATGGTTTTGTAAGAAATAGTATCCGAGGGAGTAGAGCTCTCTCCGACATGACTGGAACTGATGAATTACATTGATCGATGTAGAGCTAAGGAACATACACTTACAAATTGTGACAAAAAAATGTTGGGCGATAACTGACAGTAAGGATGGAAGGTTTAACTTAGTGTTAATAAATCTTACAGTATCATTTAAAAATATATTCCTATCTACTCACTTTTATAGATAAATTCTGTAACTGGGAGTTGAGAGAGTTGATATATTGCTGGTATTCACGGCTTGCTTCGTTACTTTGGGTTTTCACATTGTTAACTAGTTTGTCTAATTCAATCACTCTCTGCTCCAATTGTAATTTATCCTGTTGTAAATTATCTATCTCTGATGTTGGTGTTCCGTCTACACCACTCAACTGTAAGAAAATACAAAAATTTTAATAATTGTAATGGGCTACATTCAATACATTTATAGAGTTAAATCAATAACTAAATAGTTCTGAACATGGAAGTGAATATTTTTAGCACTAGTGAGTTAACACTCTGGCCAATTCTAGGTGTCACCTAATTTTGGCTTAGATACATAATTTATCTTAAGCATTATGACAACGCCTGTGGTCGCCATTGATAAGAATTCATGCATAAAATATGCTCAAACCGTAATTAGTAAGTAAGTTTATTTATCGTTTCTTCACAAAATAAACAACAATATAAAACCTTAAACTGAAAAATACACCTTCTATCAAATATGAAACATAATTTGTCAACACAGTAATTATTGTAATAGAGTAAGCTAAATTGCAATTGCTTTCAGTAGAACCAAACAGTGAAACAATAAAACCACAAGGTATGTAAAACACCTGTTTTTATCACCAAAGCAAACAAAATAACAATAATACAGTTGTACTTGGTTATAGCGTCAACGAAGGGACCGAACAAATGTTGACGCTACGTCCGAGTGATGTTATAAAGATGTACCAACAGGAAATCGTATTTTTGTTAGCTTGAGTGAAAGGCAAACAACTATACAATATTACTATTATTGGCAACATTATTCATACTTTCTTTTAATGTACAGTAGGGTCCCGATAATTGGAGCTGAGGTCTCCTACAATTATAAATTAGGTAACATTGGAATGTGTAAAGTTTTAACGAGTAAATACATGTAATATGTATTAACAAACTGTATTAAAAAACACTAAAATTACAGTACGTATTAAAACATTAACTTACTGTATTAAAAAACAAGCAACAATTTTAAAGTGTCCACATTTCGAGTTCTGAGAAAACCGAATTCAAAGTTTGGCATTGATATTTTGTACATTTATGACGTTACAACCGAATGGTTAAAACATTTATTGACGCTAAAACAGGGGTTTATAATAACATAAAAGATATCGATTTGGTCGGACCTAAAAAAAAATGACGCTATGTCCACGTTGACGTATTAGCCGAGGCCGTTAATAAAACCAAGTTCAACTGCAGTTATTATAACCAGCAGAGATAGTCTTGTAAATTTGAAGTAATAAATGTATTAAACAATTACTGACTTTAATTCCAGTAACTTGAATTCTAACCGGAGGGAACACAGTGCCTGCCGTTTTGGACCACCCTGACACGTTTGAAAGCTACTCAGGAACTATAACAACATCACTCCAGCGAGAGAAGTTGTGTGACCATTGCCCGGGCACGATCACCCGAGCGAGGCACCTATCACATCTGGTGTTAAAATTGAAATTAAATTCGGTAGTTGTTTATGGTAGTGACCCCATAAATGATTTTGGTGGTTCAGTTGTTGCACTTACACAATATGATTTAAAAAAAAAAAAAAAGAAAGAACACGAAGACATAGAGTCTAAATAACAAAACCAAGCATGCCTACTTTTTTATATTTATTAATATACATTTTAGTTTATATAAAAGAAAAATCACAAATATGCTTTAAATAAACGTCATCTTGTAAAATAAAACAACAAAGGTTGTATTTCTGATAAAATCACAAATCTGTATACATACAAGCGTCTATCTAGCAGTAAACTAAAAACCAACTAATTGTTAATTACCTAATAAATATATGAATGTTCTATAAATATTGTAAACAGCTGAAAGAATATGAGAAATGTTACTACTTGGTTTGTTGATTAGTTTTGTTTAATTTCTTCCTATACATGCTAGGTGAATAGCTTCTAAAAGCATGTTTTGGTTAGGCGGTCATCTAACATATTACACTTTCATCCCTTTAGTAGAAGAAATCAATATCTGGCATTGACCTGCATTCTTAATTACAAATTTCACAGATTAGCCAGGAGACGGTATTCCTTAAACGTGTTAAGAATTATTTGAAGAAGTTAGTTAATGTTGCACGGAATCAATAATTACCAAATCGATACATTAATAGACATCTATACTATTACAGTAGAGTACCGGTATTTCGAGTTGAATGGGACCGAGAGTACCGGTACCTCAGATTGTGAAAAACTCGAATTACACGGAATATGTAGAGGTTAAGATAAAACTACTATTTATAGTCCTCGTATCTCCGAAAAAATTTAAGTTTTATTAAATATACACTATTTTGTATTGAACACTGAGGTAAAAAAGTAATTTTATACACAGTAAAAAATAGAAACTTACTTATTAAAGAAATCATAAATAGTTTTTTGTTTAACTACACTGCAACGTTTACGAGCTGCGATGTCACGCCAGGGGGATACGACAGTCCAGGGAAAAGTTTGTTTCGATGTTATGTTTGTATATACAGTAGAACTTGGATAATTCAATCATCTTTTATTCGAAATTACCGTTAATTCAAAGTTTCGGTTCAGTCCCTTGAACTTTATAAGATATCAATATAAAAAAATGATGGATAATTATTCGAAGTCAACTTATTTAATTCGAAGTTTTTTTCAACGTTAAAAATAAAATCTTTTGCTGTGAAAGGGATCGCTGGATAAATAGGCAATGTCTGGTAGCAAGGGGGCAGGACTTACGTGTTTCTACACGTATTGTAATTCTAGACGCGGTACAGGTTTCCAAGAATTTTGAATTCCGAGAATTCTCTAAGTACCGATACTGTAGTTTGTCATTGATGCTCTGCAAAATCTCTGTCTGTTGTTAAATCTTGACAAAACCTTTTGTAAACAGAACAGAACAATCCTATTGTTTATTGACACTTGTTCTGCGCATAACTCTATCCCACTTGTATAAACAACGTTACGGTTATTTTTTCCTCCTCCCCAAACATGACTTTAGTTGTACAGCCAATGGATCAGGGCATTATAAAAAATGTTAAGCATTTATACTGGCGACTTATTGTACAAATGCTCTTGACAGATTCATTGGAAAACAAAAGTTTAAAGATCGGTATCCTTCAAGCAGCAAGAATGTGTCACAATGCATGGTCACATTCAATGCTATTTGTGGCTCGAATTACACGGAACTACGGATTATCGAGACTCGAATTACCGGGACTCTACTGTATATAAAAATCTAATGGTGTCTGTCTGTGTGTGTGTGGTACTCAATCACGTAAAACTACTGGATGGATTTGAATGAAATTTTTCACACATATAGATCATGACCTGGAATGAGACATAGGCTAGAATTAATTTAGATTTAAGGGTTGAAACAACCCCTAAAACAATAAATATTTATTACTATACTTCCATTAAGACTAGAGAGCTGGAAATTTGTGCATTTATTTCTTACAAGATTTATATAAAAAGTAAACCATATTTGTATTTTTTAGTGTACTGCTAAGGAGTGAAAATGTAACAACCCTTAAAACAATACAACTTATTATACTTCCCATTAAGCTAGCGAGCTGGAAATTGGTACATTTATTTCTTGTAATACATATATACTATGTAAATCATATTTGCATTTTATAGCATGCTGCTAATAGGGTGAAAATGTAATAACAACCCCTAAAACTATACAAATTTATTACTATGCGGTGAATCTTTGTACCGTGTGCGAAGCCACGGGTGCCTGCTAGTTATGAAGTATTGTAACTTTTAAAATTTCTTTACTTTGAGCACAGTAATATTATGAGCATTTTGTACAATAAAACTTTATTTATTTGTGTATACGGAATACAATTTGGAAGCAATATACTGAGGGAGGAAAATTAGATTTATATTCATTGTTCAATATAATAGTAATCACCTGTTGTACTCTAAGTTGTGCTAAGGCCAGCTGTGATTTTTTCTCAGTCAGTTCCTGTTCCAGTGCAACCAAGTTCTTCCCTTTTCCATCCAACTGACCTCGTAAATCTACAATTTCTTCTTCTCTTTCTTCTAACTGTTTTCTAAAACATTTTAAATGCATTAAAAACATATGGTAAATTAAAACCAAGCTTTGAAGCTTATTTATTTTATGGTGTTGATTATTATATAATTATTACTTATTCTTGCCCTAAATTTGTCCGGATATAATATGACTGTTAGAAAAACAAACATATAAAAAAAATCTTACAATAATATCACAGAGCATAAAACAAACCTCATAACAATGAGCTCGGTGTTCAAAGCTGAAGTTGTGTCTTTTGTATGTTTTTCTGATTTTTCAAACTGTTGATGTTGTGCTTTCATATGGTTAATTTCTCTTTCTAAATCATAGACACGATGACGAGATGCTTTAAGCCTGTTCTGTAACTCTTCTATTTCGCCTGTTGTTGAAAAAAACCATAGTAAACAAATTGTAAACAATTATAATAACCTAAAGCTAGTAACACCTTAGTCTAAGTAGCTTGCTTAGGTCTTGAAAAATTGTAAAAGCAAAATCTCATAATCAACTGATAAGAACACAACAGTTTAAAATATCAATTACTAATTTATTTGAATAGTTAGGGGTCACAATTAAATATAATACTAGGGGCTCTGCCCCTGGACCCTTCGCGTCCCAAACCCGCCTCAGATGGCTGCTTCGCTTAGCTCGCAGTTGGAAAACTCTCTAAAGGCTCTCGCTAATCTTTGACTCGTTTTTACCTGGGTGAACAAGCTTCGTTCAGTATTTTTAACATCTGGATTGTATCTATTTGAATATTTAGTGGCTTTGAAGGAGGTATAAAAAGAAGCTGTACCTATTCGCCTTCTAAGTTACTTGAAAGGTGGTATAAAAAGAAATTCAGATTTTAAATTTTATGCGCATTTTTCAGACTTTATGCACGTTTTTGAAGACATAAGACAGACCTAGTGCATTCAATTCCTGACGTCAAATAACCCCTGTATACAAATTTTCATCAAAATCGTTAGAGCCGTTTTCGAGATCCGCGACAGATACAAAGATAGATACAAGAATTGCTCATTTAAAATAATATTATTAATTGAAGTATTTTTTATTTTTATCTCAATTTAATAGCTTTAATCTTTATAAGATATATTTTATAAATTGTGTAATTGCTGTTATTCTTAAATAGTTACCATTATGAAGATTAAAAATCGGAATACGATATTACACATTCATTCAAAATCACAAGAAAAATTGGTGTTAAGATGTACAATTAAACCAGATTAGTCCGAGTTTCCTTTGGGTTCTGTACTTCCAGCCATTGATGCAATGATATTAACAACTACTTCGGATTAACACTTACAATCTCACCATACCAAGCTAACCATATAAACAATATACATAGGTGGAAAAACTATATATTGGGTGGTGATCAGTGCAAGAGATATCGGATCCCAAACAAAATGTACTGTACACTGCAAGAGTGTGTAACGAGTTACCGAACTCGGTTACCTTAATGTACCAGACAGCTGGACTAGTTGCGCGCATGCGCGTCAGAACCGACCTTGCAGCTTGACATTGAATTCCAAATCAGTGTAGTTCCGAGTGCCGACCTATCAACTAGACGTAAGCTGCAGGTGAAACGTCCGTCGGTGACGAAGTTCTACGCTCACTGTAATCTTTCGTTATTATGCCATAAGGAAATGTAATTAACATTATATTATAATCAGTAATCGCGGAACGTGAGAATATAACCAATCGCGCACTCGTAATAAATATTAAGCGGTAATAAGTTCGGTTCGGTTAGAAGCCTATCGTGTACAAATGGTGACTAGTGATTTAGTGAAGGTTAAAGTGTATTAGTTTAGATATATATTAATTAATTAAGCGCTTGTTAAAAGCTGGGAGAGTCGGATTTGCAGGGTACGGCTGAAGGCAATCGGTTAAATTAGGGTTGGTGATTAATAAATTTGGTCTGGGTGTGCGGCTATGGTCCATTTGCACCGACAGTTCCAGTCACGTCTTCCAAAAATTTACTAACTCGGTGCAAATACACGCTGACTAGTGATTCCCAATAAGATCAAAAGGGATAACTGGTACAGTAAGTGGTAACAGAAGCGAGGTTACGTCCCGGAATAATTAATTTTTATTTATAAATTTCCATCGATATTAACCCTAATAAGCAACTTTATTCATGTCCGACTTTGTAGATTAACCAAAGCATACCTGTCTATTACCACATACGTCATCACTTCCGCCGGTAAAAACCACGTTTCTTATTTTTTGCAAACTAGTCACCATACTAAATTTTTGTAATTAATCTTTTACTGTATAACTAACCGAACTAATCTTTTTAATAATAAATTTTATCAACGAATATCATAATATTAATTATACACGTTTGCCGTTAAATTTTGCCTTATATTAATTTCTACACCTAGTCCCATTTAGTGTTAGTCATAAGGTTGGTATAGTGTTTCTTTTGTTTATGATTCCTGCTTTATTGGTGAGTACATGAATTATTATTATTATATTATAATAAGCAGTGCCTTATTTTATTCATATTTGGAAGTCAAATTACTGAACTGAGAGTCTACCAAAAAGAACTTTAAGTGACCTAGCCTCTCAAAGAAAGTTTGATGTACACATAAACATCCAGTGACACTGAATATTGTTTAATAGGCCTAACCAATTTAAGATTACCTTTGGTAAAACGTACCTTGTGTTTTGTTACATAACAACACCCTAACCAATAAACTATAAACATACCAATCTATATAATTTCATTGCAAAATTTATAAACATAATACATTTAGGCCTAGCCTGCACCAGTCTGTATACAATAGTTGCACCACATCACACATAATTTTCCCACATATATAGTGTTATTTACAACATTTAGTCTGTCAAATCACCAAGTTCATATAGGGAATGTGTAACCTGGCCTTTTATAAACTTTTCTACCAAAATAATTAATTCATAGTATAACAAATAACTCAGCTCTGACAGTCTTAAAATATTATATCTGTCAACAACAACCCAATTTTGTGTCTCTTTGTCAGTGATTGTGCTGGATAATAATTTACTTGCTATTTTTCAAATAGTAATCCTTTTTTCATTGAAAATATTGTTACTGTTACAATACTTTAGGATAAAACACACATTAATGATACAGATTTATAGCCTACCATGTTTGTGTCATACAACTGACAGCTGATGGTACTGTTTCTTAGTTTGGCCATCCAAACAATATATATTTTACAGTGTTAGTGATATTGTCCAGTTACTTTGCATATTTCAGTGTTTCATAGGTAAAATAGGTGTTAATAATTTTTAGGCCTAGTCTAATATACTACAGTCCTTGTAATATATTGTCTGATAACTACTCATGTTGCATTGATAGGACAGTTCTGCCAATTGTGCATGTTGAAATGGTATTCAATATAGCATAGTGTTGGAAATACTTCAATAATTTTGTCAATACTGTTTGATAGTATTACAGGTGACGTAATTTTACATAAATTATTCAAAATATATACACCTTTTAGCCATTTCAGACCACATATGGCCTACACCTGGTAGTTAACAGTGATACAATATCTTGTACTACACATTGGCCTATAACCTACAAACATAACAGCTTGTTCATTACAACGCAGTGATAGACACATTAGGGCTATACTCAGATACTTAAACACATATAGCCTAACTATTTTCCCTTTTTAGAAATCTAAATCTTATTTCTAATTCAACTGAATTATAACACTGACATTTAAATCAAAACTGTATTACAACATTACAGCAAATTACAGTACTTTCAAAAAACATTGACTAATTTAATTAATCTTAAACAATTTTGAAATAGTTAAACCATACTTAACCTAATTCTCTACTTATAGATAACATAATTTTGTACAATGAATTCAATCAATGATCACATTATTATAATTCTACAGCCTCAATATTAATAATATTACAAAAATAGTTTCAAATAATATTCAATAATTTTAAAACAAAAATAATTCCAAATAAAATAATAATTTTGTTACACCTTAACAATTGACCCAAAGTAAATGCACATTAAATATTGTTCAATTTAACCAATAAATAAGCTACAACAGTTATTATTAAGCTTATTACCCATAAATAGGTTGTTTACAGCATATTATTTAGCCAAGGTATTGAAACGTCCCGGACATCTGGAGCTACGATATAAGTAACCGAACGCAGGTAAATTGTTTTGTGTGTTTATAATCTATTGTTTACAGGTATTATACTGCTATATATTCTTTACTTTTGCAAATTATTACCTTCATATTTAATTCAATTCCTACAAGCCTACCCGGCCTTTCCATTTTCAGATTGAGCTGGTGATTACAAATAAATAATTGTCTATTTTTGTATTTTGTTGTTTTCAGAAAATTTTTTTTCAGTTAATAGTTTTTAGGTATTTACGTCTCTCAGAATTGCAGCTACCTCATCAAATGAATATTATAGCCTACAATATTTAATAAATCTTTATATATTTTAAATAACGCTAAACTTTTAAATAATTTTAGACAATACTTTATATAAAACAATAATTCAAAACAAATTTATTTCAAAAAATAGTATTCGTCCTACATCAATAATAGTAACTGACAATATAGTTTATAATAATTTTGCTCCGGATTGATTATTTCTCAAAACTACAGCCACACCTAGACAATCATATAGCCTACAACAAATAAAAATAATAATGATTACATTATAATTAATATCACCAAATAGCAGCGATCAGGTAACCACAATTCTACAGTTATGACCCAACCTAAACAAATAGTTTTTATCGGAGATAGTCACACTACTCGACTAGGCCGGCACTACCAATTACAAAACCATAACCAGTTAACAAAAGTGTACTTCCATGGGTTGCCAGGAGCGACTTGTGCTAAAATAAAACTTTATATAAAGTCAAACAGAAAAATAATTTTCCCAAATAACTTTACAAGTCTAATTCTCGGAACCAACGACTTGCTCAAACAACAAACCTTCGAGCAACTACGAGTTAATGTCAATTCAATAATCAACCTCATTAAACGTTGTAACCCAACCGGTGAAATCGCGTTATTCGAACTTCCGATATTCCCAAAAATTAAAACCAAACCAAAAATAGTTGCACAGATAAAATCCTACAATAAATTTATAACAACGTTATTTGATATAAAATTGATCAGATTCAATATCAACGATTACGAATCGCCAAAGTTTTTCTTAACTGACGGATTACATTTTTCAGGATCAACCAATTCCTTAATATTGAAAACAATAAATGAAATATCAAACGGTAAATCAATTTCATACATAGGAAATCAATATAATACAGTTAATAAAAAGAAACAAAACAAAAAATCATAGCTAACTGTAAAAACCCTAACCATATTAAAAGAAATTATGGCTTACATTGTGTCCTAATTAACATAACATAATTAACAGTACAGTATTTAACAAGGGATAAATTTTTTAGAATAATCAATTTTATTTAACCTTATAAAAATTTCATACTCTTAGGATATCAATCGACCCAGCCAATTCTAGGACACTATATAGCAAACACCCCCACCCAGTCTAATTATCAACCCGATCGTACCGACCTGCCTTTGCCGAACACCTGGCTCCGATCGGTGATATTAGATTATAAGCTATTTCTTACTTCCTACTTCATTCTTCTAACTTATAACAATAGCACACACCTCTAATCTATCGACGGTTTCGTTCGGTCGATTAGGTATGGCTTGGGTAATCTCTTACGAGGGCTTACCTCTACCAAACATGACGTAACAACTATTCGATGATTAGAGCCTTTTTTCAGATCCATCAAAAAAAAAATTTTTTTTCCCATTACATTTATAAGGTCTCACCAAACGTCCAGTCGTTTTTATATGTATCGCCGTGTGTAACCAGCTCCTTTTCTTAGACTATTATTTTTAATTTTGTTCATTGGATATAATATTAACTTCATTGCATCATTTTTTTTTTTATTCTCAAATAGTTGTTATGAGCTTTACATCGGAGATATTTGGGAATGATGACGACTTTTGGAAAAAGTAGTTATGGCCAACTACCAGAGAATCTTTATATTTGCATCCTTTCAAAACCTTCCTTAATTTAAAGTCAACAACAATATTTACATCAAAATTTTTTTCATCCCAAATCATCTATCCACCCACATCAGAACATACAACATTTTGTTATACTATCTACTCTCCCTTTATTATCTATCTACCACTCTGGTCTGTCTTAGTTTATAAGTTAGTTTTATATATATATATATATACATATACGGATTTAGTATTTAAGAACTCGTTATAGTATTTAAGTTAATTTCGAAATAAATCGTACCCACCCCTCAATTACGTCGTGCTCTACAACGTACCGTGCGAATCAATCGATGCGAGATAATCCAATCCAGGACGATGCATCGAACTCCACGCAAGCAACGAATAACATGACGTAAGTTTACAAAAAAAAATGCCATATTCAGGGAAACAACAATTCTTTTCAATTAATCTTGCGCAGGCCAAAGGTAATACATTTAATTTCGTGCCTCGACTTGTACATTTTAATCCCAAATCCTATATTCCATCCATTCCATGTATATATTGATATTTTTGTTGTGTCTCATGATAAACATTTTTGTGTTTATTAATGGTTGTCGTTTCGCCAGTTTCAGCCTACCAGCCGAAACTGTGCCCTAAATAGTAATTAAACCATATATTGGTTTTTGTGTTTTTTCTTGTTTGTGTCTCAAAGTTTGTAAAATTTTTTGGTCATCTTTCTTATAAATCAATTAACTATAGCGTATACACCCAATTTTATATTTTTCTTCTGCACTAATCACCGCACTTGCTTTTATTATATAACGCGAAAACCCAAAAAAAAAAAAAAAAAAAAAAAAACCAACCTTATAACCATCCTTTACCCAACAAACCTAACAATATATAACTTCAATTTATCTCAATCATATCGCGTCATTGGTGATGAGCAATTTTGGTAATTTAATTTTAAGATAGCTTTAGTAAATTCAATAGTTTTAAGAGAAAATTTTAGTTCATAAGTCAAATAGATTACCTACAATAAATCAAAACCTATATACCTAAATACCTAATTTACACCATTACCTAACCTTTACTCTAAAAATAACCTCACCTAAAACAAACCAAACACCAAATAGTCCATAAATCAACCAACCTCAAAACCTCAAACCAAATTACCAAACTATCACAATACCATACCTAAACCAAAATTCGTAATGATCATCACCAACAGAAATAAATCATCGAGAACTGCCACATATATGACTCAAAGTAAATAAGCCCAGCGGAAAATCAACAACCAATAGAGTCAAAAACGAACGTTGCATCAAACACAATTCGACGCATATATATATATGTATAAAAAAAAAAAAAAAAGGCCTACAAAACCTACAAAAACTACAAAAAAAAACACAAAAAAAAAAACAAAAAACCCATAAAAAGTATTAAATTTCGATAGCAACTGCAACATCATCATTCTTTCTTGCTGGTTATCGAGCATATATATCTACAACTTTTCTTCCTACGCAATAGTCAACAAACGAATTTACACCCATCCTAAATTATCCTTTTAATTACTAAATCCTAATTCTACATTAATCCCTTCATAAATTCAACTACAACCAATTTCTCCTAAATAATATTACTCCTTTCAAATTTTTCCTACACCAAAATATAATAATATCTCAAAACATTTCAATCCATCCTTCAACCATGCCACTTAATCCTCAATAATACTCCCACCTAAAAAACCATAGATTAAAAATATAAGTTAAGTACCAACCAAAATTAGTTATTAGTATTACATGTAAAAACCACCAAATTCACCCTATAACCTCAAACTATTCCATCACTCAAAAAAAAAAGGGATATATAAAATCAAAGGCATGTGCCATATCAAAATTTATCATCACCACG
>JAGFPH010001077.1:167229-178220 GCA_018207615.1 Philaenus spumarius
GTCAGTTGTCGGTAAAGGTAAAAGAAAGTTGACAACATGTTGGCAATAAATTTTGTTGCCAACATTTGGTGTAAAAGCGGCTTTACTGTTTGTACCTAATATACAGACAATAGCGACACGGTTGATCTCCAAAGATTAAAAACATGTGTTTAATGTTTGTAACCCATGCAGTTTTTCTTTAAGTGTGTAGAGTAATCGAAACTGATCAATAATCTTGCAGATTGTTTCACAGATATATTTTAAAATAATAAAGTTCTGTTATGCAAGGAAGCGTAAGTTAGTTTTAGTAGGTCACTTATTTTAGCTTGCAAGAGGTGAATAGACACATTCTGACATACCAGGTAGAGTAAATAGACCAATAAGCAACAAAGCAAGTAAAACTGAGAAGGGGGGGGGAGCTATAAATAGGAGGGAAGAACAAAAAACCGAGGTCTGTTGGCCAGTAGTGAAGTGAGGGAGAGAACGTGATCGGTAGGAACCGAGCTACCAAGAGTTCAAGGACAATATAAAAGGAGAGGGTAGCCTTGTGAATTTTTGGGGTACAAGATATAATAGTAAATTCAATTATTTGGGTTGTTAAAGTCAAATTGGGGATATTCAATATTGTTTTAGTCTCTTGAATTCAGTTTTACTTGCGAGTTGGATATTATAATTACTGTAGTTAAAGAGTTAGCCAAATGTTTTAGGATCAATAATATTGTAGTGTTAAATATATAAGTTTATGATATCTAAAAATAAAGTGAATATAATTTAATGTTTGTTTCTTTTAAAATTCTCTCACATACTAGTATAACAGTTAGCCAAGCGTGTTGTATAAAGAATATTCATTGGACCATGTAACAAATTATACAAATTCTCTCTATTTTCTAATGTCAGCCCTCATTTCAATCGTGCAAATAGTTCATTTTAAAGCCAATAGATTACAGCACATGTAAGTAAAAGAATTGTATGTAGTGTAAAAGCAATGACAAAAAGTAAATGTGTGAGGTCGTGGAACCCTCGTCAGGAACGAAGTTCATCACGCCTTTTCTTCAATTCCTTTACCAGCGTTAACGGCAACATACACACATAATTTTAATCTTTCATCAATTGCCGTTTATTATTAGATTGTTTTTTATACAAATATTTACTGTTTCCATACGTTTAATGTTGTTATAATAAAGATGTAGAATTAATTATAACATCAAAGCTACGATGGTAAACACAGTTAAATGAACATTCAATGTAAATACATTCAATATACATAAAATGTCCGTTCAACAGTCTAGGCCTAACCTAAATTTATTGTGTGAATGTTTAATTTATTTTACCTGTCTTAACGGCAACTTACATAGAATAATTTTAGGCTAAGCCTAAACTTAAAATTACTTTCCAGGCCTAACCTAAAATTATTGTACGTATGTTGCCGTTAAGGCAAGTAAAATAAATTAAATATACACACAATAATTTTAGGTTAGGTCTAGACTAATGAACGAACATTTTATGCTTATTGAATGTATTTCAGCGCTTGACGATAATATCTGAACTATGCTGGATGGAACCGAAACAAATGTGTCTTGAATGTATATATATATTGCCATAGCAACCAATTTGGGAACGCTTTTTCGTTACTCGTATTTTATATTTGTCATTGCCATAGCAAACAATTAATAACACTTTTTTTCGTTACACACTACATTTTCTATTTGTTGACTCCTACCGCAACCCACGTTAAGGAACTTCGTTCCAATACCCAACGTTCAAGTTCTGAAACGTGTGTACACGTCCGTAGTCTCTGCGCACAGTTTACTGCAGTCGTGTAAATGCGACGCCAGTCCCGAAAAAGTTTATGAAAGGCCTACACCAGACTGAAACATTTTGAAAATAATGTAGGCTACTTTTGTTATATTGTAAACTTAATAATTTGTTTTAGGCATTTCATTTTATGTACCATCTTAGTTTTAAGGAATTTTAAGTTATATGTATAGAGAAAGGAAGGGCGATGGCGTGTAAAGCTTGTAATGGACTCCTCAATCACTATAGTAAATAGATCAAAACAACCACCAAATTGATCTCTCAAAACCTAAAATAGTGGTGTGATAAAACAAATATTAAATTGTCCAACTCAACAAAAATGGAGCAAAAATCACAAGGTCATAATCTCATAGACTTATTTAGAAAAATTAATTTCAATACATTGTTTTTTTTACATGCAATTGTAAAAGGCCTAAAGGTGATTTGTCTTTAAGGGTCTGCTGTAGTGGTGGCCATCTTGGATTTTTATCCCATAAGAGCAATGTTAAATTTCAAACCATTTATTTCCTTTACTTTTTATCATAAAATTGTTTGCAAGGTCTCATTTTAAGCACAGTCACAATACGCATCCGTCTTGCAATTTACATTTTTTTTTAATTTGTTATGTAATTGACATTTTGTGAGTACAAAGTTTGAATTTTTTTCCTAACACAATAAAAAAATAATAATGAAAAATAATTTGCAAGCCGGATCCGAAATTTTATAAAGAATATTCAGTTTTGTTTTCAACACTCAATTACAAAAGATAGACTTATAAAATGGTTTGAAATGAGGCAATGTCAGCGCAAGAAATTGCACTGTTTAGATAGGGATATAGTGAGAGGCGCTAGCGTTTCCTGTTGATTTCTCGTTTACTGGAGCAGACCCTTAAGATATAATCACTGTGAATCAGTTTCATATAAAGCCCTAGATGAATAACAAGTTAGCAAAATAAAAAATGTACTTACATATTCCTTAAGTTTCTCTTCTAGCTGCTTGCTTCTCTCTTGTTCTTCCAAAATCTTGATTTCAGATTCTTGAAATGTGATATCCATTTCATTCATGGCATGACTGGACGTGATTTGATCAAAAAGTTCAGGTGTATTCTGCAAAGGATAAGCTGTCTGTGTTGACGAGGGGGTGCTTTTTGAGGAAGAAGGTTCGGTTGAACTAGTTTGAAATAAAGTAACTGGATTTACAACAGAGTTTTGAGTCTTGTTTACCACAACATCTTCTTGCTGGTTTACTGGAAATGTTGGCTGATTGAAACTCGTCATCTTACTGGGTATGTTGTCAAAGAAATCCGCAGCTGAATTCTGTTTTACTGTCGGTGGTCGTGGGGAATTAAACAATACTTGAGGAGTCGCCGAGACAGTTTTAGAGCCTTCGGCTGACTTTATATTGCTGTCAAATGGCAAATTTCTATTTTCTTTAATATTTGATTTTGCTGCAAATTCAAAATCATTAGCATTTGCACTATATACTGGTGAACCAAATTGTGTGTTACATTCTTGATTATTTGAGATTACTGCCTGTTCAGAGTGATTCACAGTTACGCTATGTGCTGATGAATCAAATAGCTGAAAGAAAAGCAAAAAAAAAACACTTTAACTTAAAGTCCATTTAAAATGGAAGCATAAAGATATTATTTTATAACTTTATAACTGGTTTATTTTAAGATGTAATATAGTTTATACAATAATAGGTTGGCCAATTTTCTATTTCTGTAAAACAATAATATTTTGGTTAATTCCACACCTTTTTGAACAACTCACATTACTTTAACCCTTCAACGCTGGACTTTATATAGCACGACCCCTCGTGTGCTACTTTTTTGCAAGTCAGGCCCTAATTTTGCAATACTTTGCTAACAATTTCTTTTCTCTGATTCTATACATCCTAGCAACATTAATTTTTTACTAAATTGTTAAGAAATAAATAAGCTACAATAAACACACAAAACAAAATTTTTCCGATAATATTTTGTTTTTAATACCTGTCAAAATTTGAATTTTATATGGAACTTCAAGGGCTACCAAACAAAACTGAAGTTCAAACAAGTATTACGAGGAAAAAAGCATCGGGGTGGTATACATTAGCCTACTGTGTGTTTATTATAGTGCACTTATTACTGGGCAATTTAGTAAAAGAATCATTTTCAGAGGACATATAGAACCAGAGTAAATTAAATTTTAGCAATATAGTGCAAAAATAGGGCACAGCAACATCTCCCTCTATTTCTCACACATTATCGTTCGATAAACAGCTGGATATTGTCACGATTCCAAGTAGTTTGAAAAACCGCCGCCAGATAAAACCGCATGGCGGACTGTCGGCAAACGTAGTGACTACATTAAACCACTTTCCAGGACGTTTTTGCCGCCGTAGTGACTACGTCAAACCACGTTGAAGGGTTAATTCAAATGTTCTAAATTTATTTCTCACTAAGCCACACTCCTTTATTATTTCCTATTTTGAATTTTTGAATTTAGAATGTAATCATGAAAATTGTTAAGGTACAATAATGGTGAAGTAATACTATTTTCATAATAAAGTTCACAATTCAAACCATTCTTATGAAAAGGGTCTGGTGTAGTGGCGGCCATCTTGGATTTTTATCCCATAAGAGCAATGTTAAATTTCAAACCATTTATTTCGTTTATTTTTTATCATAAAATTGTTTGCAAGGTCTCATTTTAAGCACAGTCACAATACGCATCCGTTTTGCAATTTACATTTTTTTTAAATGCTTTTGATTTGTTATGTGATTGACATTTTGTAAGTACAAAGTTTGAATTCTTTTCCTAACACAATAAAAAGTTAATAATGAAAAATAATTTGCAAGCCGGATCCGAAATTTTACAAAGAATATTCAGTTTTTTTTTCAACACTCAATTACAAAAGATAGACTTATAAAATGGTTTGAAATGAGGCAATGTCACAAAGTGTTCAACTGCAAGAAATTGCACTGTTTAGATAGGGATGCAGTGAGAAACGGTTGCGTTTCCGGTTGCTTTCTCGTTTACGGAGCAGACCCTTAATTAGATCCAACGATTGTAAACCAATCTTTAATTATTTTCCGACACAACCACTAAAATAACAATCTCCCAATACATATCTACCATTAGTATGCAACTTTAATTTTGATGTGTACTTCATATTTTTGTAGTATAATGACAATCCAACAAAGTTTTAAATTGACTTTTTCGGAAGTCAACAGCCTACTTCTGTTAATTTTTTAGAGGTCATTATTGATTTCTATCTTAATTAAATTAGTAAAAATGTTGTTTTATTTGAATTTTAAGTCAGTTTGAAAAAGTTAAAGAGTAGACAAGATAATGGAAATATCATCTTAGCCTACATTTTTATATTAATTAACCAAGGTGGTATTAGAGCAAACGAGGGGCACTAACAATTCTAACAGAATGACACAAACTTCAATTTTTCCTTTATATAAAAAGAAACTACACACTTCACTGATGAGAGGAAATCAAATGCAGTAGAACCTCGCTTATCCAAGTTTCCGTATTAACCGAGGCGAATTAAAATTTTTTTTTTGTCAAAATCAATTCTGTAAACTTAGAAATGTACGTAAGTTAACTGAATTGATTTCAATAAAGAATTCTTAGCTAGAGCATTTCTTAGTAAGTAAATTTATAATAAAAACTTTTTTGTTAGATTGTACAGAAAGAAAACAAAACATTAATGTGTACAACATCCTGAAAACATTTCCGCTCCTTACCCAACGCAATGGTGTGGGTGACGTTTAGTGGACGGGCTATATAGTGAAAGACAAAGCAGCCTTGGGCCAAGATATTGAAAAGCTGGTATCTCAACTGTCTTTAAATAAAGAAGAGGCTAGAAAATAAATGGAAAAAGCGAGCATGAAAAACCTCCTGAGGCATTATTTTAGTGGTTTACGCAAGTTAGAGAGAAGGTAAGACCGGTGTCCGGTCCAATGTTTCAGGCTAAAGCCTTAGAGTTTTAAGCTAAACTTAAAGAAGATGGGGAAGTGGAGTTTATAGCTAGTTTAGGTTGACTTGAGCATAGGTGTGCCAAATGAGTACACAGCAGTTGAAATTTTATCATCCAATTCACGAGAAATGGAAGATTTCCCAAAAGCGGCTTGATGAAATTGTCAAAGAAGAGGGATTAACTTCGCAGCAAGTATACGACTGTGATGAAACTGGTTTGTGCTTTACGATGCTACCAACCAAAACACTGGATTCAAGAGAAGAGAGTTGTGCCCCAGGTTATAAACGCAGCAACAGTTTTAGCCTGCTCAAACAGATCGGGCGACCACATGCTGAAGCTGTTTAGTTATTGGAGAGTCTAAAACCCGAGTTAAAAATATTAACATACAACCCTCCCTGTATGTTACACAAACCAGAAGAGTGCTTGGATGGACAGCACAATTTTTGTATCATGGTTTCACAATGATTTTGTACCTAATGTTACAAAATTTATGGATCAAAATAATCGTCATCATAAAGCTTTACTAATTCTAGATAATGTTCCAAGCCATCCAGATGAGACTCAATTGGTTAGCGGTAATAATCGTGCACGTTTTTACCAGCCAATGTCACACCACTCATCCAGCCACTTGACCAGGGCGTACTGGAAAATCTTAAACGGAATTACCGCCGTCTATTACACCAGCACCTTCTTGAAGACTTGGAAAATAAACAAACTTCAAAGTTTGAAAATGGTAAATTGGCTGTCAGAGTCTTGGGAAGAATTTAGGAAGACAGCCATTGGAAAAAGCTGGAAAAACATTTCACCTAAAGTTGCTTTAGTTTTACGTGATGATAGTGAACCAGACAATTAAGATGACCTTTTCATTAAAAATGATTAATAATCTACCAGTCTCTGATAATAACATAGCAAGACATAGATGAATGGATGAAAGATGATTTTCAGGGGCTAAATGATGATAATATCGTTGATTTAGTGACCCGAAAAACAGCGATGATGAGGGCGATAATGACTCTTGTAATCAGCAAAACATATCCCACTCTGATGGATTCAAAGCATTAGAAACAGCTCTACTCTACGCTGTGGAACAATAGGAAGATACGTCACCATTAACAACTTCGTAGCACTGTAGCGAAAATACGCATTGACACGCGGTGTCAGTGTAAAGCAAACGACAATGAAAAACTTTTTTTAAAGTGTGTAAGTTTATAACTTATTTAACAATATCTATAAATATAGATATTTGCAATTTAAGGATTTGAATTTGTACTTTTCATAAATAAAAGTAAATGACACTTTAAATTGTTGATTTTATTACAGAATCTTACAGCATCCAATTTCTTTCATTTGAGTACATTATCAAACTTTATTTATTTATTTAAAACTATATGTATTATTTAAAGCCAAATAAAATAGATTTTGAAATAAATATGGCTTCAAATCAGCCTATAACGGAGGAAATGATGTGCAGGAACTCGTACATCTATAGTTTTCTCACGGCCTACCTTTACGTGCCAATTACCTCGGATAATGGAGGTTTTACTGTATTAACAACTTAAAACAAGTATTACAGAACAAACAACTAAAACTAAAATGAACAACAAAATCCTGGAATGAAGTTTATTCCCAGGCTACTTGCGATTTGTCAACAGTAAAATGTTGGTTCGATCATAATGCACTAACTCTTAATGTCCGTAAAACAAAGTATATGACGTTTTCAATAAGGGAGAACAATCGGGAACATATTAATAGAGAATTGGTTTTGCACTCGTGCGGTGACATAATCAGTGATCATTGCGGCTGTGATCGGCTCGAAAGAGTCGACAAACATAAATATCTTGGAGTTATGTTTGACGATCGATTAAAGTGGAATGAGCATATCTCTTTTATTAAAGGTAAAGTTTGTAAACTGACATATGTGTTTAGACGGTTTGCTGGCATTTTGAATGAAAGCGAGGTAAAACAAGCGTACTACGCGTATGTGCAATCAATTTTACAGTTTGGTATTATTGCATGGGGAGGTGCTGGTAAAATTCAGATTGAGCACATACTAGTTGCGCAAAAAGCTGTTCTAAAAGCAATGATGAATAAGTCTCGAATGTATCCAACTGAAATGATATTTAAAAATATCCAAGTGCTAGATATAAGACAACTTTATATTACATCTATTCTATTGCATATATTTAAGAATAAAAGTAAGTTATTTACAAATATTAGGCATACGTACAGCACGAGAAATGCTGTAAGATTCGGGATTGCTACATCTCGTTTACGCAATAAAAGGTCAGAACTAAGTGCGCAATATGTGGCTCAGGTGTTGTATCGGAATGTACCACTGAAGCTGAGAGACACGGAATTGCTTCAAATAGACACATATAAGAAACACGTGACACAATGGCTGCTTAACATTGGTAGGGATGAGTCTGAAAACCTCCTCAGGTCGGTGTATAATTGTAGATAATTAGAATATAAGTGAGTGTATATACCAGGATGGGAATGTATGATACAAGTAAGATTGTCTGAGATGAAAGTGTATGTGTTTAGGTATAAGAATGTTTGGTATAAATTTATAATTGAGATAATTATACAGGAGTGTATGTGTCACGTTGTATATGCATTTTACACGAGGGTGAGTGGATTTATTTATTTATATTATTATTGCTGTGTTTTTGTTTTTGTTTTTTGTTTTTTTTTTTTTATAAGGCGAAAACTCTATACTAATATTTATGAGTGTACAAAGTGCTGGGATGTATTCGCATGCTAGTGTATTGCAATGGATGATTAAGTGTAAGTATATATATTTGTGGAATGAGTTTGATTGTATGATAATCTATAGATGTATGCTTGGGTATAAATGGTTATTATTATTATTCTCTTCTTCTCATCTTGTTCTTGTGTGTGTGTTCTTGTGGTATGTGATAGTCTATTGGCGTTTTATCTCAATAACTACTACACTGCCACCACCAGAACAACAATATAAATAAGTCTTTATAAAATAATTATGACTATAAAATATATTTACATGTCTGGCATGATAGTTTCGATCGCATTGCATTTGGGCACTCAACTCATTACCTACACACAGGCGTAAGCCCATGTAGGGATTATTCTTTTGAACCAAATTGTAAGAAAATGTAAAACCAAAACAAAAAGAATAAAACCATATTCTATTCTATTCTAAAACTTAAATAGGCGTATTACATGGGCAACTTTCATCTATTTTTTTGATTCGACGACATAACAGTGTTACCAGTTTTTTCTGAAAGTAAGAAGTGCTACCAACATAAATATGTTTAGAAACTAAGTACTACAAAAATATAAATGTTTAAACTACTATACTGTGATAGTAGAATTCTAGTTAGTTTGGTTAATTTTGATTTTTTTAGAGGTTGCAATTCTGTTATAGGCCTACTAGTAGTTCTGTGAACAGTAGACCTCGCTCGTTGAAATAACAAATGTGGTTTTGAGCTTAGGTTAAAATAGTGTGCCAGTAAGGAAGTAAGCACAAGGTTTAGCCAGTGAAACATAATTTACAATTCCCGCGATTCCGGGATTTCTAGTTCTCGTTTTTATTTCTTTTCTTGAGCTTTAACTGCTAAAGATTTTCTTTTAGAGGCATTGTGTTTTATTTAGGTTAATAATGCGTAAGATAGCTAAAAATATCGCGTTATAGAGGGACAACATACAATTAAATATTTACATACCTAA
The DNA here is from genome assembly GCA_018207615.1 of Philaenus spumarius. Lineage (NCBI taxonomy): Eukaryota > Metazoa > Arthropoda > Insecta > Hemiptera > Aphrophoridae > Philaenus > Philaenus spumarius. The sequence continues at coordinate 176,686 of JAGFPH010001077.1, forward strand.
ATAACTCAAACTTAACAATGTATCATAAGTTAACTCAAGTTCCATATCATATTCCAATATTAGAAATAATAAAAACAAACGATGTTAAAACGTCGTGTTAGTGATCTCAACCCATGTACCAACACCATGGTGTCCTACGGTAATTTTTTGTATGTCCTTTATCTCGGCGAGGTTTCATTTGTTTCATCTCATTTTGTAATTCAAGTAAAGCTAAGTCAAATACTTTTATGAAATTTACAATGATAATTTATAGGTATACAGTTCAATTCTTTGATTTATCCTCTACACTTTCTTATAATAATATGTCATTTTTGGGCAAATGATATATTCCTAAATTACTATTCAAAACAGGCCTAGTTTTGTTAGCAGTCTTGTAGTAGGAACATAAAAACTGGTGTTTTCAAAATAAGAAATTTGAAATTGATAAATATTTTTATACAATTCTATTTAGAACTAAATTACGAAACTCTTTTACATTTATGAAAAAAATTACAATAATTTTTACTACTTTTTATGTAGGTTAAACATTTTCCTTTCGTTACTGAAAGTGATCGTTTCTTGAGCTAATAACTTTATTAATTTTACTTCAATAATTTTTTTTACTGGCATATATGAATTCTTTAAACCTTTATCTACAAAAAAGCTATGGAACACTTTTGAATTGGTTTAGAATAAACGTATAAAAACCTGGTTGAAATACAAAAACTTGGACGATTTTTAACAAATTCTAAGTTTACGGCCATTTTGTGAGAGATATGAAAAAAAATCAAGAATACAATTTTGTTTAAATTGTAATTTGATTTCAGCAAAATGTTATTAGTTTTTAAATTTGACTTACGGTTAAGCCACAAACTGGCTTTGGAAAAAAGCTTACACTGAGAGAAACGGTCCGGCCGCCATTTTTATTTTATTTAAGGGGTTAAAAATGAAAAATGGAAAAAACCGTATATATACATGGCTCGGCCTAGGAATAAGGAACATTCAAAATCATCAAAATCGGTCAAGGCGTTTGGCCGTAATCGTGAGACAGACACACAGACGAAATGCCGAACGGTCGAGTTAAAACGGTGACCTCGCTTACGCTCGGTCAAACAAAAACAACATAATTGCTAACAGTATAGAAAAAAATATAATTTACCTCACACTGATGAGTAAAGTTTCGCCAAAGCCAACCAGAAGTTAATAATGTGTTTTCTGTCATAGCCCGAATAATTATATAGACGTAAGTTATAATAAGTACATAATTATTATATTATGTGCATATAATAATAATATAATTATTATATGTATAGGTTTATACAATTTATTTATTTCAAAATATATATTATATTTCCAACTGCTGCAAGAAATATTTATACGCAACCAACCAAATTAAATCTTATAAGAATCACTTAATGAACAATTTGACAACTATGTCAAGATTCACTTTTCTCTCTTTCCTTTGATTACCTTCAATGTTGTTTTCTACGTTTCACTACTGAAATTTTACTATAACATATTTAGTAAAATTGAATAAACATTTTAAAGTATCTTTT
>JAGFPH010001077.1:200569-239476 GCA_018207615.1 Philaenus spumarius
GAGTTGATTGAATTATTATTGCTTTAAGGTACGTGCCTGCGAACACATTCAACACAGCCCAAACTTATTCGCTGCTCCGCAGTGTATCGGTTACCGCAATGAACTTGGACCAGCTACTCAAGAAATGTGTTTACCTCCTCATGATCTTATTATAAAACAGTTAAAGAGGGTGGTAAGAAGTCTCAAGGATATTTCATCTATTTTTGTAGCATCTGACAGCAATTACATGTTACAAGAGTTGAAGGAGGCCTTTAAAAAAACTAATGTGAGTTACAAATTTCCTTTTTCTATTATTTTAAGCTTAGTAAGTCTAATCAGGAAGGACAGGGTGGGTGAAAAGTCTGAGAACTGCTTAATATTTCGTAAATAAAGAAAATTTTAAGGTAGATGTGATTGAGGAACCTGCTCTATGTAAATACTATTTTATTAGGATGTCAAAAATTTGGTCCGCCATTTTGAGTGTAACTTTTTTTAATAGGAAAGTGGTCATGTGATACATTATTTCAATGTAGAATTTTAAGACAAAATCAATGGTGAAAACCGCACATCCATATCTCAAATCGTTCTGAAGATATTTGAAATTTATTTACGTTGAATCATATCATTTAATGTAAAAATTACATAAAGTACATTAAACGTTTTACTTATCAAATTTTAAAGTTGAATAAAATTAAACATGCTTGTTTTGTTAATGCTTCACAATACTCTTCTGAGTAGTCGCACAATGTTTAAGGAAATCAACCAGAAGCACTCCCATACCTTATCAAAACACAGTTGCTATAATCTTTCTGGCTGACATTTGCATAAATTTTACTGGTTTTCTGGGAGAACCTGAGTGCTCCCATTCCATGGACTGTCTTTTTGTCTCACAATTGACATGTTTTACCCGTGTCTCATCTCTCGTTACAACACAATCGAGAAATACATTACCGCTCTTGTCAAGAAATTCGATAAAGAATGCTGGTCGAAGAATTTCAGAGATGCAGCAAGACACTGTTTCTTGTGGTTTTCAATGTTTTGAAAAACAACCCCCTTTTTGGCCAAAATACCCCAAAAAATCAGTTATTATTATTTTATTAAAAAAACGGCTCTAACGATTTCGATAAAATTTGGCTTATTCGTAGCTCTGTACCCTACCATATGCAAAAAACCGCTTCTTTCTAAAAATTCTCGTTTAGTTTAAAATAATAACTGATTTTTGAGATTTTTTGGCTAAATAGGGGGTTGTTTTTCCAAATTTTTCTAAACCTTTTTTCGTGCATCTATACAGGCCTAATTGACACGTTTGGTGCAAATTTGTTCGAAATCGATCGAATAGTTTTCTCTCTAGCTAATAATAATAATATTTATTAGCTACTCTCCTGCTTTAATATCCCCTCTCCCCTTTAATACAATTATGAAGTCACAGTGAATCTGTTTAATAATTTAAATATGTTTGTGAGAAAGTATGTGCCAGTTTCTGATACCGTTTATTTATTTAATCTAAACATTTATGTAAATCCCACTGTTGATTGGTTTTCAATTTATCTCTATCTTTGTGCCGTAAACATACTAAAATCCAACTAAAATAAGAAGGAGTAAAACTAAAACAAAATTATTTAAGAGAATTGATACATTAGTTTTATTACTAAGAGTTTGAAATAGGTTTTGGCAAATACTTTGACCATCTCAAATGTATAACAAGATTTTGTAGTGTACATAATATCAAGTAATTGTGCATGGAAATGTTATTGAATGATTTCATAGCTAGGTTTAGCTGCAATTCATTTCATCACTGAGCGTTCATTATACTTTCTGTTAAACTCTTGTTCAGTGTATCATTTTGGTTTCTGTTTCTTCTTCGTCTTGTTCATTTTATTTATTTCGCTCATAATCTGAATAGAAAAATGTATGTGTTAGTAGTGCGGTAATTTGATGTTTAAAAGTTGAGAAATAAATTTTAATACAAACATTCTATAACGCCTGTGCTGCTTTATAACCCTTCAATTGAATTTCTTAAAGGTAAACACAGTAATTCAGTAGGTGCTTTATTTACGTTAAGCATTTTACTATGCAATAGACAAAATGCAAAACATGTGCACATAAAATTCCAAAGGTGTAAAAAAATTGATTCTTACATTTTTAGACGTGTTATTTTTATAAACTAGATTATATCGCTAGATTATATCGCCACATTGCATATAAATCATTCCATGCGTGGCCACACCCTTGAACTACGTAAAATAAGAGGTTTGAATCTGCTCTCAGACATCTAACTGTTAATGGTAGGTAGTTGATTAAATACTTTATATTGTTGGTACATAAAACTATTATAAGATTTACTCGAGCTACTGTAGAGAGTAGGAAGGACTTGTATTACCTATAAGTAAGGTAACAGACATTATAGTTTGGGTATAAAAGTACTGTAACTCTTACCTTAAATCATAGAAAAGAAAACGTAGGTATTTAAATAATTCAACCACGCAGCTGGACCACTGACGTGGGTTGAGTAAATTTCCAAAATTAATATTATATGCCTATGTTTTAGGGTTTCAACCAACAATTTGGGCAATAGGTCTACTCACAAAGGCGTTGAACTGTATGTGTGTACGCAATATATTAGTAGAATTTGTTTGCACCTAGTGGCCTCACGAGTTTCACCACCTGGCTTCGAACCGGGTACTTTTATGGTATTTTACGATTTGATCGATTTTTGGGGAACAAAGCGAGCTATAAGGTCGCGTAAAAAAACAAAATGTGCAGAATAACATCCTACATTTATATTTTTAGAAAAAACTCTAAACAAATTTCATTCTCGTAGTAAAAATCTCAATAGATAGTTACTTCCGGTCAAAAAACGTACTTCCGGTTGTTGGATTTTTTTGGCTAACAAACTCTTCCGAGCGACATAGACAACCAACATTTGGACCAAATCGGACTTAAAATGCGGCCGCTAGAGTGCGAACACATATATACATATATGAAATTTAATGACACCCCAAAACGTGTTCTGGGGACCATGATCGGTGCTCATTTGCTACTCCCGACCTTGGGTCTCACCATAAGGGCCACTGCAATAGCTCATTTTTCTATGGAAATTCGCTAATAAATAGGAATATTTTACTGTTGATAAACAACCAAACCTGCAACTGACACGGTCAGAATAATTACAAGAACACTTCACACAGAGACCAACAAAAAAAAAAAAAAAAAAAACAGCAAAGACTAAAAACCCAAGTAATTCGTGTCTGCATCCATGAACAACTGGACACTGTAGAATGACTTGCCTTTCAACCACTTTTCCACAACATGTTTAAAATGTCTCACAGATACCAATCTAGCATCTTCAGAGAGCCTATTGAAAGAAGCAACACAATACATTTATAGCTGTTTTGGGTTTTACCAAGTCTAACAAAAGCCCCATCAACACATTTAAACAATACAGAGTGGACCAAAAGTCAGTTGTCAAAAATGAAAATACAAATACCTACTTTTTTTGTATAAAGTACAAATTTATTACAAAAGTTAACCTACAATTAAAAGTACCTACAAAATATACTCAAAGTGGTTTCCATGCTGTTCTACACAATGATTTACAAATATATATTGACGCAAATCTTCAGGGACTGCAGGTTTTCAAATTCTGACTGGATACGTTCCTTCAAATGTTCAACATGAATCTTAACGGAATAAACCTCATTCTTTAGTTTGCCCCAGACTGAAAAATCGATGGGTATTATCTGGGGATCGTGGAGGCCATTCGATAGTGCCTCGTCTGCCAATCCAATCATCAAAGTTTTCATCGAGAAAGTCTCTCACAATAAGTCCATAATGAGAGGGGCTCCATCTTGTTGCCATATCAACTTTTCCTTAACCGTCTGGAGATTTTCAAATAATGGACTGTTTTCCAGTTCTACTAACACTTCATGAATCATATCTAGGTATGTTGCAGCATTAAAAAAATAAGGCCCGATTAGGCCGCCGCTGAATATCCCTGCCCATACACTCAAGCCAGGCGCGTTCTATTCTGTCCATCTCCATCACCGTATGTAGATTGGTAGAATCCCAGTAGAAACAGTTGTGTCTGTTCACTCTGCCATTCACCTTAAAAGTCGCTTTGTAGCTCCAAAGAATGCTTTTGTAAAACATGGGATCAGTTTCATGTCGGATTGTGTACCACTCGCAGAATTCCAAACGCCTGTCCTGATCATCTCCATGTAGGCCTATAAGCTCTCAATTTCAGCCTTTTTTGCATCCTTCGTAGACTTGTTGTTGCTATTCCATACTCCTTAGACGCTTTCCTTTGAGATTTAGTAGGTGATTGCACAACAACAAGGTATTTTAGTGTCAAAAAACAAGCTAAGCTGTTTGCATTATATGTCTAAATTTAACTTTGATAACACTTTTATAGAGTATTATAAAAGGTACAAAAATATATATAAGAGTGTCATCAAAAAGGCTAAAGCTTATGATATTAATAAGCGAATTTTTAACTCCACAAATATCTCTAAGGCATCCTGGATTGAAATTAATAAACTAAGAACAAATGTAGCAGTAAACTCAGGGATAGAACTTAATGTGGATGGAGTTGTACACTCAGATCCGATGAGTGTAGCCAATATGTTTAATAGTTTTTTTAGTACAGTAGCAGCTCGCAATGGGAACATACGGTCTGACTTGAGTCATATGGGATGGGTCGAGTCGTCTATGATGCTGTCGCCTGTGTCGGGGGAAGAGATTGTTAAAGTTATAAATAATTTCAAAAATAAAAAGTCTACAGACATTTATAGTGTTTCAGTATGGCTCTTAAAACAGTGCTCTTTGGAACTGGTTGAGCCAATGACTTATTTGGTGAATTTGTCTTTTTCTGAGGGTGTATTTCCTGATAGTCTGAAGTGTGGCAGAATTGTTCCCTTATTTAAAAAGGGAAACAAAAATTGTATTAACAATTTTAGACCAGTAACACTCTTGCCTATTTTTAGTAAAATTTTTGAAAAACTTTTTTAACTAGATTGGATTCCTTCCTATCTAAATTTGATTTATTTCCAAAATCACAATATGGTTTTCAGAGTGGTAAGTCCACCATTGATGTGATGGACAGTTTGGTTGATTTTGTGGTAAATGGTCTAGAGAACAATAAAAAAGTTATGAATATCTTTCTAGACTTGTCAAAGGCTTTTGACTGTGTGGATTTCCATACGTTATTTACCAAATTAGAAAGATCTGGAATAAGAGGGTTGCCACTTTCTTGGATTAGATCCTTTATATGTGGTAGGACTCAAAGAGTCCAGGTGGCAGAGATGTTGTCAAATGAGGTGCAGGTTGAGTTTGGTGTCCCTCAAGGATCTATACTTGGACCTGTCTTGTTCATTCTGTATATTAGGGATCTGTCATCATTACTTAGTACTGACCATTTTGTGCAGTATGCTGATGATACAACAGTCATGGTGCAGGCTGAATCCCATTCTTTTTTGGAGCAAATCGCTTTTGTAAGTGTCAACGAAACAAGTCAGTACTTTTCGGGAAGTAATTTGCTCACAAATCCAGACAAAACTGTATCTTTATTTTATAGTTTAAAGCATAGTGATAATCATTTAACTCCCACTATTATGTTGGGAGATGATGTCATAAAAGAGGTAAAAAGCACCAAATTCTTAGGTTTGGTTATAGACAGTCATCTTACGTGGAAGGAACATGTAGATACGGTTTGTAAGAAAGTCAGTGCTGGTATTTTTGCTTTAAAGAATATTAAGAACTATTGCACCAAACAAACACTTATTATGTCCTACTATGGACTTATTTATCCTCATTTAAAATATGGAGTTATCTTTTGGGGTGACTCTTCGATGAATGAGGTTAGTAGAGTGTTACGTCTACAGAAAAGAGCATTAAGAACTATATTAGGTCTAAACAGAATGGCATCCTGTAGAGAAGCGTTTAAGGAATTAGGCATCTTAACTTTTCCATGCGTATATATTTTTGAAACTATAATCCACTGTTGGAAAAAAGGGGAAACATTGCGCAACATGGACGTTCATAGTTATGACACAAGAAGTTCTAACTTTTTAAGACATCAGCCTCATAGGTTAAATATTGTGAGAAAACTTCCTTCTTATGCAGGTGTTGAATTCATTAACAAACTTCCAGATAACTTATGACTGGAAGTAAATTTCATAAAACTTAAAAATAACTTAAGACGACTCCTGTTGTCAAAATCCTTTTACTCGGTAAGCGAGTTCATCCACCATACATTTTAATTTGTTTTTTTGGGGGTAAGGTTTTGACAATATTGTTAAATATAATTTTGTTAATGTTAGTAGTTGTATTTTAGCGATGGTAAATGTGATAGTTGTTTGTTATTGCCTCATTGTATTAATTGTATTATTGTTATTGATTGACTATTATTGTAATTTCATGATCTTTGAGTTATTTATGTATATGTATTAGTTTTTGTAAAAATGTAAATATTAGCAAGATTTGGTAATTTGACCTGGCCAAACAATATTTTGTATCATGGCTATGAAATGAAATGAAATGAAACATTAAGATTCTCTTCTGTAGTTACAGACACTGGCATACCTGAACGAGAAAGCTCCGCCACTGACCCAGTCTCTTCGAATCTTACATTTAATTTCCAAATACCTTGTCGAGATTGAGTTTTGACGTTTGAAAAACGTTCCACAAACGAACCACAAACATCACTGTAATTATGGTCATATTTCCACCATGATTTTAAAACAAATACAAGCTATTCTGTACTTAAGCTGTTTCTATTCATCGTTGATTAAATAACATACAACAAAATAACCTCAAACTGCTAGTGTCAACTAACTTTATACGTAATTGGTGTCGAGTTCACTACTGTAGTCAAGTTCACAGTTGACTACGCTAGGCAAAACAATGACTAAGGATTACTAGTGACAACTGACTTATGGCCCACTCTGTATAATACACCTATATATGTGATATAAGCAGAGTTTCCTGGAAAGGTTACACAGTATTTTGTAGGGATAGGGATTAACCTTTTTGTAGGCCATACAGAAAAACACATGGTAACTAAAAATGCTGAAATAAATTTCAATTCGGTACTTTTTTAATTGACAGATGACTTCCTTATCACAAAGACATACATCTTATCTCACATAAAAATGTTTTAAAAAATTCCTTGTTTTATACACAGTCAAAAGCTTGTGAGAGTACCTTATATGTTGATCTTTGGAAATTCTTCTAACTCTCCTCTTACTACTTTTCATTCAAATTTACAAGGATTTTTATATTACTTTATTACGACAACTATCAGTAGTTTAAATTCCCTTTCATGCCAATATTAACTCATTTTTACCATTTTCGTTTACAAATAATTAAATTGTGTCTACCCAATCCACAACCACTTGACTTAAGAATCCATACTAGTCTAATTGACGACGACTTTAACTATATTACTTTGTAACTATTTAAAATACTTAAAAAAACACTTTTTTTTTTGCTATTACTTTTCAAACTAGGTTACTTACATACCTTAGGTACCGTCAACAGTTCTGTATCCTTTTTTCGGCGACAACCGGTTTCGGAAGACTTCGGTTTCCATTGTCAAGTCACAAGAAGGCAGATTGCAGTACCCAAGCCTAAACAGAAATTTGTATGTGTCGAGTATGGAGATGCCTTACATTATACTATTAAAAATGAGTTGAGGAAACAGAACGTCACATGGTCTTGCATGACGTCCAACTAACAAGAAAGATTAGTGGGACGTAGAATGAATGACAAAAAGAAGGATGATTTCCAACAAACATGAATTTATAAAATCAAGTGTTCGGACTGCCCTAAATTTTTTATCAGGCGAATAGGAAAGGTCACTTCTAGTACACCATTTTTAAGCTTAAGATGTGTGGAAGTTTTTTGTAATATTTGAGTTTGTAGTATGACGCATAAGAAAAATTTCTTAAGTAAGTTGTAGTGCCCTTTTTCTTAATTTTCCAAATTTTTTTTTCAAGTAGACTTTTTAAGGCTTTAAGAGGGCTTAATTGAGGCAAACTAGAATTATTCTGATAGAAAATTTTGTGTACTTTCCAAAAAAGTCATAAAAAGTGGCAATATGTTTGGTAAAAGTTGAGAAAAATTAGATTTTCAAGGGCAATGTCAAGAAATTTGAAAAAATCGAAAAATTACTGTTTCTGGAAGGTGGAGTGAGATAGAACTGTCCGTAGTTTTATTGCAATTTGCATGCATAATAACCCCTTGAAATTGTTGACACTGACTACCAAACACCCTGTATACCTGTTCTCAACATCATAATAAATGCATCATAACAAACACTTTTGAATGAATGCATTTTGTTTAGAATGTCTTTGTAAAAATTCCCCCATATCTATATATATAAAATTCAATGTATGTCCGTTTGTTTGTCCGTTATGCGTTACCAAACCGTCCATCCGATTGCTTTGAAATTTTGCATACTAACACAGGTTAACCCTGGGAAGGTTTTAGGCCATTTACCGAAGTCCTAGGACATAAGGGCTACGCCCCAGTGGCCCTCAAAGTTTCAATGTTAATCTTATGGAAGGTCAATATTAAGGAAGAAGAAGAAATATTTCTTTTGATTTGATCAGAAACAGCTGTTCGTATGAAAAGCTTAAAACAGCTGATTTTGATCAACAGCTGATTTTGATCAACAACTGATTTGGATCAAAAACTGAATATAATTTTAGGTTAAGTAAATCAAGCAATGAGCAGAATCCCATTATAATTTACGACACTCAGGGATACGAATTACAGGCTTTCACAGTTTCAAATTAAGCAATAGCGAAACATTGCCGGGTCAGCTAGTTGTTTTATATATTTTACGTATATTATTGTCACCTTTAGTTACCTATAAAATTTTCATATATGTATTCAATATGAATACGTAGAAACTTTGCTAAAGTTGCAGAATAAGAAGGTTTAAAAAATGTTGAACCAGACTACATAGCTTTTTAACCTGATTGAAAAGAATACATACTTACTCTGCCAGTCAAATGTTTTGTGATTATCACATCTAGACATTGGTTATTGTTTTCAAACTCTGAAACTTTACACAAAACATAATATTAACTAAATGTTGTAGTTAGACCAACTATTATTGATATTGACACACAATACTACTTAACTAAACCAGATCACGTTTCTCAAAGGATTCTTTCGAAAATACATGTACATGTTTTTGAGGTTGTTTCCAAACACGTGGACAAAAAATGTCCAAAGGTAGCTTTCTTTATTTTGAAAAATACCCTTCATGCAAGCACTCGTGTTTGTGGACAACGAATGTAACTTTGGTAAGACGTTGACCAATTGGGTTTCAAACACTCGGTCCAAGAATCCCGAAACTCAAAGGTTCCATGGGCTGAACAAATGGTCTGCGGTCTGTAGTCTGTGGGTCCTGGTCTGTGTTTGAGGTACGACTTTTAACCACTTATTTATTCGCTAAATGGTAGTCGCACAGTTTTTCAAGTACGTCAATTATGGCTAAGTTAAGCTTAGAACATAATACCAGTATATAAAATCATGTATTAATACTAGAGCATATATACACTATGGATGTATATATACACACGTACTTGGGGAATCCAATGTAGCTTTGGATAAGAGGAGCCCCGTTTCAAAAACTTGACATACTTTCTACGGAAATCCTAAGAAGCGCTATCTGGCAAACTAAAGTATATATGCTTAAACAGGCCGTACATTTATTACTAAAAATAGATAGGTAAAAATGGGGTGGGGCTAAAGCAGTACTCAAAATATTCCCAATTATTAGTATTTCTACTTTTATTTTTAAAAAATATTACAAGAATGATTTTTTTTTAACTTTTTCCCTTAAATTTAACCATATTCAAAATTATTATTTTGGCATTTTTCCCCTAGCCTACTGCTCTAATAATGACCTAATTCGGATTTTTGAAATATTTTCTTTTTTAAATTTTATTGTAGTTTTTTGTTGCATTATTTTGATCATATTAAAATTTGACTCAAAATTCAGGTGTGATTTATTTAATTTTTATGCCCACAACTTTTATAGAACTTATCTTTTTTGATGATCACGAATGTAGGAATCCAATCAGTTTGTTCTGGAATCCAATCAGATAAGGCCAGAGCTGAAATGAAATCAATTCCAAATATTAGGGATCTGTATTTACAAAGCAATGGATTTTACACAATACCGTATTAAAGATAGCCTACATATTAAATGTAATTTTAAGTTCAGTGTATCATTCATAACAATAAATAAAGGCTTTACTGCCAGTAAATCATAAGAATAAATAAAGGCTTTACTGCCAGTAAATATTTTACAATGTAACGGGAAAAATTTAAAAAAATCTTTCACAGAATAATACAAACTAGGGGAAACCCCTGCGTGCTCCTTACGCCAACCCCGTTGGAACCTTCTATACACATAATCATGTTATGTTTTTTTTATGATAAAAATGTAGGATTAATAATAACCCCAAAGCTAAGTTAGTAAATAATGTTAAATCAAATTATTTTGTATATTTTATAACAGCAGTTAAAATAAAGGTTAAAAGAACCACCAAGATATAGATATAGCTATATAGGCACCAAAAATAAAATTTTTAGACATATTTAAAAACTAGTCCACATTGATCAATTTGATCTCATCACATAAAATATAATATATTCAATGAGTAAAAGGCCATCCCCTTAACCCTTTTAACCCCAGACCAAAAAATTTAAATTACAAAACTTGTACTAGTCATGAAGATCGATTTAAAATTTTTGTTTATGATAGGGATGGGTCGATACCAAATTTTTCAATTCACGATTCTCGATACCGATACCTATCAACAAAAAACAACCACTAATTCAACTAATTATTTGTAATAAATATACAATCTCAGCATATGTCCGTAAAAAAAATCAATGCCCGAATACAATTTGAGCCAACTTTATGAACTACCATTCTTGAAATATTATTTAAAGTACAATGACAAATAATGTCCGCAAAATAATACGGACATTTATCAAACTAAGAAAGTTTGACACGTTTTCCTACTGATATTTATTGTTAAATGCTGAATTAGGTTTAAATACAGAAAATGTGGTTGCAAATACCAGAGATTACATTCATAATATGGAGAACTGGCAAGTCCGACAATGATATAAACTGAGTATCTTTCGGTATCAAGTTTCGGCTATCAATTCTCGATACCGATACCAAAGATAAAGTTTATGTGATATCGAGAATCCACCCATCCCTAGTTTATGAGCTGCAAAAAACGTTTATTCTATATGATATCTTTCTGCAGCCCTCATTTTTGTTCTACGACAATGTTGCACCGTCGCTTGATGTTCTGCTTTTTAAAGCTAATATTTGTGATTGTAGGTAACCTCTGCTTCAATTATCTACTGTACATTAAAAGAAAAGTATAGTGTTTGTCTTTTAATTAAATGTCAGGAATAATATTGCCAATAATAGTAATACTGTATAGTTGTTTGTCCTTTCACTCAAGGTAACAAAAATACAATTTCCTGTTGGTACATCTTTATAACGTCACTCGGACATAGCGTCAACATTTCAACCAAGTTTAATGTACTCACCGTTGATTTTTAAAATGGTTTTCTTAGTATAAAAATGTTATTATAATTGTATGGGATATTTTTTAAATGCAATGTTCACTTAGTAGCCTATTATTTATAAGGAACAAAATGTGTGATGCTACTTTGAAGAAATACAAATTAAAAGTGAAACCATAGCAACAATATTAATCAGGATAGCTTTTATTAGTGCTAACAATTGATTTAATTGTTTAAATATTTTCTCACTCAAAGCGTACAAAATACATTGGCCCCTACTTACTAGACTTATTTGTACAATAAAATTCATGAACATACCATTTTTTTTAATTCTCTCAAATGTTTTATTTCTGTTTTCAATTTAATTAAACATAGGAAATATTGTGATGAGCACTTACTGATCAAAGCACCCTTTTCACTTTTATGTTATTGACAAAACTCTTTTCATGAGTCTTTCTAGTATACAGTTACAACATCTCTCTATTTCTATTTTTTTTTTATAATAACAAACAAGGATTTAAATGGTGAACAAATTATTTATTTTCTTCATTGATAAACGTTAAGAAAATGAGTTTATAAATAAGATAGTCTTAACTGTTAAGAAAGTTCGACACAAAAAAGACAAAAACAAAGAAATTGATGATAATATGATGGTAATTTAACAGAATAGTAAATTATCCCAAAACTACTATCGTTAATGGTTGGTATTAACTTTTAAAATATGAGCTCTTATATTTTTATAATTATTTTTTTATAAATTCTTAATCTCGGTAGGGTATCGTGCCGGTTTCATCCAAATTTAAACACAATAAAATACAAAATATCGATATACGTAACAAAAAAATATAACCTAAAACTATAGTACAAATATTAAATGATGATACATCTAAAATTTAATTAGGTAACAAGAAAGTATTTCATGCACAACATTATATTAAATAGTATTTGATACATAGTAATCATATAGTACTTAGGACTTATTAGTTTTGAGTCAGAAATAAATTTGTTTTTTTCTATTAACTTTTAATCACAAATTGGAAGTATTAAAATATTGGTCTCACCCAGAATTGAGTTCTACACTGTCGGGTATTTTGTTCAATATATATTGAGATTCCTTCCCTTCTTTTATATTATTATTTTAATTACTGGATTTTTTGTTTGTTTATAGCATGATGTCCCTCTGATATTAGTTGGTATATACTTCATATATGAATGTCCTTTGGATTGAAAAGGATGTACATTAAAATTCACCTTTACTTGATCATACTTTAGGCTATACTGACTAAATTACTATCCCTTTGTTGCCGCACATTGGCTTTTGTAAAATGTCATATGTTCGTTGCACTTCACTAGTTCTCTGTTTCTATACTTACAATAAATGTTTAAATGTCTTATTTATAATTTTGACAGTAGTTTGTACTTTAAATTACTTAACAATAATTATGATATATTAAAATCTATCAAGGCTATTTTTCGTACAATTAATATTGGAGATAATTCTTTTTTTTTTCTTTTATATGGTATTTACTCGTTTTGAAAGTTGAGTTAATCTCGCAGAATATTTGAACCAATCAAGTCTATGGCCTCCTTTTGTAAATAAGTCACGGGTCTTTTAAGTTCCTATATTCTAGAGGTTTTCAATTTGCTTGGAAAATCATAATAGGACATAATTTACTTATTCATGTTTGCCTTTCTTAGTTCGGCGTTTTCGCCGCTAGGCGCGTTATTGGACTCTTGAAATTATGTAATGTTTCACAGTATATTACTAATAATATTAAATGTCAACTGATTTTTTTACTTTTATCCATTGTTTCGACTTTTTATCAAATATAAACAAGTAATGACATGAAATTACATTAAAATGATATTTTTACAAAAATATGTTAATACGTTCCTAATTTTTGAATAGGCTTGCCTAGATTAAGTTGAGCCTTAATAAAATAAATTAAAGAGTTTATTAGTTTGTTATTTTACTACATCAATTTGTGTCTATTCATTTTTACATTTGTTACTGCGCATTATTAGTGTCTGCTAAATATTTATTTTATTTAAATTATTTTGTCTGGGATAGTGGGATAGCCAAATAATATAACACATCCTCAGACCTATTCTAATTACTTTATTGTTTATTTACTTTTTTTTTAACATTGAATAATCGGCCTTCATTCCTAAAGGTTCCTTCATTTATATTAATTAATTAAAAGCTTCTGCTAAATGTTTATAAAGTCATGATTTGACAAAGTTAATAGATAACGTCCATTATCTAAAAAAATTCTCATCCTTATATCCTAGTGTTAGTTTTAAATTGTTTGATGTTTAATGGTGAAACAGAATAGATGTAGCAACTAATATATTGTAGTTTTTACACTTAAATATAAATACAGTGCTACTTTTTAATAAAAAATTTTATGACTAAAAGCTAAAAAAAGGGGGAAAATGGGTTTCCTAAAAAAATAACAAAATTTCATACTACTATACATTTTTTTTAAAACATGAGACGCACTATTAAAAATTTTCAATATTTATAAATAAGTGCTAAATAATATTTAGTAAGGCCTATCTAAAAAAAAATATCCGCCATCTTGAATGTAACTTTGTTTTTTTAAATGGGAATGTGGTCATATGTGATTCATCATTTCGATGTTGAATTTCTTAAAACCAAATTTGCACATCCATATCTTTGACCGATCAAAAATGGCAGCCAAAAAACCAACGAAATCTTATTTTGCGATCTTGAATCCTGCGAACTACGCAGCCGCAGAAGGCGCCAAGGTTGTCCTCCAATTTGGGAAAAACGGAGAAGATACATTTTTTGTTTTAAGGATGAATATTTTTTATAGAAAATGTTACTATACAATATATCAATGAGGTTGAATCTTTGCTTGGTCGACGATATAACAACTAACACCCCCACCCCTTTCCCATTCAAATGGACTCGTCCTCCTGGCGGCAAATGTGGTGAGCTGAACGAAGAGCGGTAGGACATTGAACGAACACCCTTTCCCCACTAAAATGGATTCGTCAGTCAACTTCCGCAAACGCCACGGCCACAATCACTCTGGCTGCAGCTTAGTTCAGTTTATTCATGTCAGTCAAACGTACAGCCAGCCTACGTACTCGTCATTCGTTAACAGTTTCGTTTCTGTACTGAGTCATGATTGAGGAACCTGCTCTATGTAAATACTATTTTATTAAGATGTCAAAAATTTGGCCCGCCATTTTGAATGTAACTGTTTTTAATAGGAAAGTGGTCATGTGATACATCATTTCAATGTAGAATTTTAAGTCAAAATCAGTGGTGTAAACTGCACATCCATATCTCAAACCGTTCTGAAGATATTTGCATTTATTTACGTTGAATCATATCATTTAATGTAAAAATTACATAAAGTACATTAAACGTTTTACTTATCAAATTTTAATGTTGAATAAAATTAAACACGCTTGTTTTGTTAATGCTTCACAATACTCTTCTGAGTTGTCGCACAATGTTTAAGGAAATCAACCAGAAGCACTCCCATACCTTACCAAAACACAGTTGCCATAATCTTTCTGGCTGACAACGTTTGTATAAATTTTACTGGTTTTCTGGAAGAACCCGATTGCTCCCATTTTTGTCTCCGATTGGACTGTCTTTTTGTCTCACAATTGACTTGTTTTACCCGTGTCCCATCTCTCGTTACAACGCGATCGAGAAATACATTACCGTCCTTGTCAAGAATTTCAGAGATGCAGCATGACACTGTTTCTTGTGGTTTTCCGACAAGATTTTTGGCACCCATCTTGCACAAACCAAGCTGCCCCGTTACAATTTCATACAGTAAACTTTGTGCAATTCGGGGGAAATGAAGCGAGAGTTCGCTATCGTAAAGATGTGATTTTCACAAAGTTTGTCATTGATTTTCATCGTCAGTCACAAGATAGGCCAACCACTGCGGTCCTCATCACGAATATTGGTGTGACCACTTCTAAACTGAATGCACCACCGCTCTACCTTCATTCATTATTCCATCTGCGTACACCTCAGAAAGTTGCTGATGAATTTTAATGGGTTTGAGGTTTTTTGCCAGTAAAAACCTAATCAACTCACTGCATTTCAATAATTCACAATGAGCAAAGTGGAAAAATCACAGTCTACACGCTGTGACAGCTTGATTCATATTGACTGTGATGGCGGTTCTGTCGCCACGCTTGATACAAACGTTAGCAAATCAGTGATTGAAATCTAAAGCGGCAGACTTCTACAGAGACGGAATTGGAAAGTCCCTCAAATTGAATTTTGACTATGTAGAAAAATGGTTTAAGAATGTTCCTTTCAAATGTATATCTTTCTTTTACAATGAGATAGATTAGATTAGATTTATTAGCCTCATTTACGGCATACAAAGTTCAGCAAAGCTGAAGTATACATGTGAGTTGTCCTACACTTAGAATACATATACACATAATACTTTAATATTTTAATAAATAAAATAGTTTAAACAAGTTAGAACAATAAATATGCAAGATATAAAAAAAATAATAAATATACAAGATATAAAAAAAAATATTATACATTATTACAGACAAATCAACAATGTTATATAGCCTCAAGGACTACTTGTCAAGTACTCTCTCACTGAGTAAAATGCCCGCTCAGTGAGGTATCTTTTTAATTTGTTTTCAAATTCACACTGGGAATCAATTTTTTTCAAATACTGAGGCAGTCCATTGTACAATTTCAAACCTGAGTAATACACCCCCTGTTCAAATACCTTCTGTCTATGAATAGGATATTGTAGTATTTGCTGACGGAAGGAATATCCATGCTGGTGCTGACTGACCCCACTCTTGTGGGATTTAAAATAGAGCAAAACGTTCAAAACATGGCAGGGTTAAAAATTGGATTTTTTAAAATATCTCTACACGAATCTCTATACTTCAAATTACAGATTATTCTTATTATCTTTTTTTGTAGATAAAAAATTTGTATGGACTCTACAGAATTACCCCAGATGGCTACGCCATATTTAAGGTGTGAGTAAACATAGGCATAATACACGGTCTTAATTGTGGCATAACTGCAAGTTTTTGAGATTGCACGAAGTGCGAAGCACGCAGAGTTAAGTTTATTTAAAAGAGAATGGATATGACATTTCCAGTTTAATTTCTCATCAATAATGATTCCCAAGAGTTTTGAGGAGTCAGTGCTTGTAATCGTGGTTTCTAAATAAGGCAAAACTATTTTATTTCTTACACATTTTGATCCAAAATGAATCATTTGTGTTTTACTTGGGTTTAATTTTAACCCTTCCCACGCGGCAAACGAGTATAACCGCAACAGTAGACTTTGACCCAAACGCGTATTATGGCTAAAGTCGCAAAAATATATTTTTCCCTCTGGTTAATTAGATAGTTCACTAAAGTTCCGGTAGAATGCAGAGGCATGTCCGCTGTCTATTTACGAAGAGAAATATGTTTTGTTTAATGTTATACGCCTCAAGGCAGTGTAGGGGGGCGTTATTATGTCTGGAAATGCCCGGCGGCGCGCGCATTCTATAGCTTCTACAGCGCGTATAACGGCTAAAATCGCAGTCACACTAGTCTGATGTGACATACTAATAATTGTAAAATAATGTTTTTTTTTGTTCTTTTTTTGTTTTTTTAACATTAACTTGTATTTTTTATATATTATTTCATAATATTACTGCTAGAATTTAAAAACAATCAAAAACTAAAATTTGTGTTTTTTAGAAAACAAGTTTTTTACTATTATTTTGTTTTACGTAATAAAAATTTTAAATGCAACCAAAAAGCAATGATGATATTTTTTAAAATTACCCTTTCACATACAAAACAAAAACAAAAATTAACTTTGAAGAAAAAACTAAAAAATTTTAAAGTTATTTCAGCGTTGGGGTGAAATAAGGCAAATTTTATTCAGCGTACGAAGGGTTAAACTATTAACTGAAAACCAATCCTCAGCCATTGTTAATGCCAATGTCAAGGATTTCTCTAAATCTTTAATGTTTTCTCCAGAAATTGTCAGAGTGGTATCATCAGCAAATAATACAGCTTTAGTTTCACCTACATTATATGGTAAATCATTTATATAGATAAAAAACAGTAAAGGTCCCAATATTGAGCCCTGGGGAACCCCTCGCCGATTAATTTGCCATGACGAATTATGGGACTTACGAGAGTCTGTATATAATACTCTTTGCCTTCTGTTAACTAAGTAACTCTGAAACCAATCGTTTGCTACTCCACGTAAGCCATAATAACTTAATTTACTTAAAAGAATTACATGGTAAACACAGTCAAAAGCCTTAGACAGGTCACACATCACAGATGCAACATGACCTCTTTTGTCAATTGAACGTATTATAGACTCAACTAGTTCATAAATAGCAGATTCTGTAGAAAGCCCTTTTCTAAAACCAAACTGATGTTCTGTTAAAACTGTATGCTTATCAAAAAAATTTAGAATTCTAGTCATCATTAGTTTTTCAAATATTTTAGACACTACTGGTATAAGGGCTATAGGGCGGTAATTAGTAATGTCGGTCTTATCACCTTTTTTAAAGATAGGTTTGATATACTTTAGTTTCTCTGGAAAAACACCTAGTTCAAATGACTTATTAATTAGAAAGGATAGTGGTTTTGCAATAATATGTGAAGATGTTTTTAATACTTATAATTAATACTAATACGAATAGAGGAGTTCAAGGCCTCCCCACCGCTGCAAGTCACTAGGATCTAATGGGGTAAGATTTTTCCCTTTAAATGATCATCCCAGATACCTCCCAGGTTTCTTATAAAACCAAGGAGGGTCTTGGGACCTCTTCCGGGCTAACAAAAGCACTTCCGAGTACCACTTCCTGCACGTAAGAGCCTCGCACTCGCACAGCAAGTGTTGCACCGATTCAATCCCAAGGGAGCAGAATCGACAGTAGTCTTTTTAGCGAATTTCCATAGGAAAAATGAGCTATTGCAGTGGCCCTTATGGTGAGACCCAAGGTCGGGAGTAGCAAATGAGCACCGATCATGGTCCCCAGAACACGTTTTGGGGTGTCATTAAAGTTCATATATATATGTATATATGTGTTCGCACTCTAGCGGTCGCATTTTAAGTCCGATTTGGTCCAAATTTGGTACACGTGTTGGTTGTGTAAGTGGCTCGGACGAGTTCGTTAGCCAAAAAAATCCAACAACCGGAAGTAAGTTTTTTGACCGGAAGTAACTATTTTTTCAGATTTTTACTAAGAGAATGAATTTTTTTAGAGTTTTTTCTCAAAATATAAATGTAAGATGTTATTCTGCACATTTTGTTTTTTTACGCGACCTTATAGCTCGCTTGGTTCCCCCAAAATCGATCAAAACGTGAAATACCATAGAAGTACCCGGTTCAAAGCCATGTGGTGGATTCTACCGTGGGGCTGGCGTGCGAAGCACGCAATGCTTTGTGTGTTGAAAATACCCCTAATACGAGGTTTGGCGTGCGAAGCACGCAATGCATTGTGTATTGAAGACAATCCCAATATGTGGAATGGCGTGCGAAGCACGCAATGCTTTGTGTTATTGAAGATACTCCCAATATGCGGAATGGCGTGCGAACCATTTTGCAGCTATTCAGTACCGTCGTGAATAGACCTATTTCCCATTGTTGGTCGAAACCCTAAAATATCGGTCTATAAACTTAATTTTGGAAATTTGCTCAACTCACGTCAGCGGTTCAGCTGCGTGGTCGAATTATTTTAAGTGGTTCTTGGCCGGGCAGTGATTAGTAAGGATTCCTACAATCCATGTAAGATTATTTCTACCCAACATTAAAGCAAAACATAAAATTCTTGCTAAAGTGGAACAACCCTCAGTTTGGAGCCAAATTTTTTTCAGGCGGTGAAAAAACTAATATGTAATTAATTATACATAAGTTTTTAACAATTAACAATAAATTTAAAATGTCTCCTTAACACACTTAAATTCAAAAATATTGTTTCTAGCGTAGGAGATTATAAAACGGTTATAATTCTTCTAAGATACATTGTTAAACCTTTATTACATTACTTTTGACGAAAATTCAGTAAAAAGTTTTAAATGAAATTATTGTGATTTTGTGCATGCAACTTTTTAAATTTGTATAATGAATAAAGTGAATTGTAAAAATACAACTGAATTAAGACTCGGGTCCCTAAATTCAAAACGGTGAAGTTGGCTACAATTTCAATGTTAACCTAACCTAACCAAAGCTGTATTTTTTTCTTAAAGTAAAATAGATTGTGGGTCAAACTATTGCTGTTTTTTTTTTGAAATATCTCTTTTTGCAACTGAGTAAAAAATTAATAAAGTTTACTATTTTTATCATACGTTTACGAAAACAATACAACGTTTTTTGAAAATGTATTCGGCAATCAACATCCGCATATGACAGTACTTCAATATGAAACCAGATTTTTAAATTTATTCCACGAATTAATGGAAAAAATTACTTATTCTGTAGAATTGCTCTTATGGTGATCAGAATCAATATAGCGGACAGGGTATCCTCCCCTTTAAGTTAGACATACTTCTGAAAAATACCCAATGCAAACACCAGCCAATACAAAGAAGCTCTCGTTATCATGTTGAACAGTTTTATATGATATTAACAATAATTAACCTCGGAATAATTTATTTGTTGTTTGTTTTCCAGATATCCATTCACAAACATAAACAGAACAATCCACATTTAGACCTTGCAATACTGGCTAGATCCAACTTTTTTATTGGGAACTGTATATCTTCCTTCACAGCGTTCGTCAAACGGGAAAGAGACGTTCGAGGATTCCCTTCTGAATTTTGGGCTTTCCCACCACCACAAAAAAAACCTCACGAAGAATTATAATTTTAACCTTCTCTAGGTAGAAAGCACTTTGTAAGCACTGCAAAACAAGAAGGTGTAAAGTTTATTTCGCTTTGAAATAGTTTGCTTAACATTGCATTCTGTTGAGTTTGAAAAATGTTTTAATTAATAAATGCAATAGATCTTTTCATAATAAATTGGTCGACCAAAAGGATGGTGAAAAATATCTTTAAAGCAATGTGATATAATGTGTATTCTGTTATACAGAAATTTTTGCAAACATTTTATAAATGTAGACGGTTGTTAATGGCAACTTAAATTTTATTTATATACAACTTTTATACTGAAGTAAATACTTTGTTGTTTAAGTTATCCTATTATTGTACTTGGTACATTATGTAAGTACAGTAAAATGCACATGCGCAGGCAGGGACAATAATTGTAAAAGACTAGTATTTATCTATGAAATGTTTTCATAACTATTTATTTGTACGTAGTGTTAGTTTTGTAAGAAATGAAATAAATATCCATTATGTTTTGGGTAAAGAGTGGCTCATGTTCCTTTTTGTATATTCCTTTCTTTTCTAATTAAAATCTTCACCATCAAATTACATTTTTAAATTATATTATTACATTATTTTCTAATTAATTTACTAACCTTCAAATGGTGGCTATTAATCCTATTAATGGTAGACAGAATTATGCGTAAACAAACCAAAACCAAACACACCAAACCTGATACAAAATATCCATGGAATATAGCAGGAATTTTCAATTCACATTAGATCACATTCTAAGCAAACAGAACTATTCTATAGCGTACACAAATGTTAACAACTTGGGATCCATTTTGCGTAATTCGCACAAGACCGATGACACCTATAATAGCAGCACTGTGCATAAACTTAATTGTGGCGAATGTGACATGTTTTACATCGGTCAGACGGGAAGAACGTTCAAAGATATGTACAGAGAAAATTTACCCAAACGTCCACGTATGCTGACCACTTGATTGATTCAAATCATTTGACCAAAGGTATAAACAATGAATGGAGATTCTAAGGAAATGCGCCAAATGGACGCATTGGAACAGTTCCACATTTACAAAGCCATAAAAACACAACCACATGACGTACTTAATGTGATCAGCTACAGTTTAAATCCAACGCTATATTCGACATTATATTAAATTTAAATACACTGGCAAATTATGCAACCAACCATACAGTGCAATGATAGGCTATCAGTTTCTTTCCTGTTCAGTATGCGTTCGAGACAACCCGCAAGTACTTGTGTGGAAAGCTATGTCCCATTTTAATTATTTAACGGTTCTTTAATGGTGAACATTACGTGTTTATACTTTTATGTGTTGTGTAATGTTTTGTGTTGTGTGATTATCGTCTGAAACTTTCCTCTTCGACAATGACAGAGGTTATGTCGAAACTAGTGTACAAAAAATTTAATAGGACCATTTAAAGGTTACTAAATTTATTAAAAAAATGTACAATAATGGTCCAGGAAGTAGATTCAAAGAAATGAATAATTACAATAAAATCTTGTTTCACCTCTTAATGTCTAAGCTGTAGCAAACCAGATAAAACAACACATTATTAGTATGCAGTAAGAAGACTGTTGTAGGGTCTGGATATATAATGACTTGTATGTTATGGTCAACAGGTTAAGATCAACCATAAAGAAAAGAAAGCAGGGGCTTTAGAGCCAGAGGTTTACTCGTAATTTTTCCAGTACCAGAACACTGCTGGAAGTGACGGAAAGGGGTGTATGAAAATGTTGTGAAATCTTCACTTCTAAAACCCTTACTTTATGTATCTTTAGTGAGTTAAGGGTGCAAATAATATGCTTAATTTTTTAAAGAAAAGTACACATTGTACAGTACGTGTAACTACTTTTGTGACCTCAAATGTTGAGGGATTACTGTATTTAAAACACGCTACGGTACAATTTAAAAACCAAAATTGTATAATTTTAAATCCAAAACTGAACCATTCTAAAACCGATATTGTGGCTCATAGATTTGTTATTGTTTTATATTTACACTTTTTAAATGTTATTAGATTTTTTCTTATTTATTAAACATAAATATTGTTTAATACCATAATAATTTCACTTATTTTAATTTTAACCAATGAAAATATTTTTCTAAGCAAAATTTCAAGTTCTAACAAATGTTAAAAAAATATCGCCATAATATTATTGTAATACACTTAATTGACTAGGTAAAATGTGTGGGAGTCTTAACTCGATGTGTGTTTTAAAGTACAGTATTAAAAAAATCCAACGTTAGTCAAATTTAGTAATTCTTAAGGTGCATACACACTTGTGCGGTGCGCGCGCCGCTTGTGCGCATTGAATTTGTCATATTTGTACTGGGCGCACGCGCTGCTCGCAGCGATCCAGTTTCTGTCGGTTTTTTCGGCGAACGCTTTGATGGTTCGCCGATCATATTTGGACGGGAGCGTGGAAAGGTTTGTCGTTTTCAGCGCGCATGTGATTGTTATTATTCAAGATACCGGGTACTCAGTTATTAAATAAAGATGGATTGCTCTGAAGCAAATTTAATTAAATTAATAGATTCTACAGAAACCACTCCATTCTTTGGGATCCTCAAAACAAGTTTCATTTTAATAAAAATATGAAAGCAGATGCTTGGCGTGAAATATCAGCAAAGATGGATATTTCGGCAGACCCTTGTAAAAAAAATTACTTTACCTGTCCCTCAAATTTTTGTCGTTAGTAGGGGGTGTTAGAGCATCACGATTCATCTCCTGTTGGTTTCTTCAACGAACCCTTTTTGTGTTCGCAGATCAGATTTGGACGTGTGTTTGAGAGGTGTGTAGTTTTTCTTCGTGCGCACTGATTGTTGATTGCTTTGTGAGTTATGGAGTGGTCAGAAGAAAAAATAATTAAGTTAATCGATGCCTATCGGAAAAACCCTCTTCTGTGGAATCCAATAATTTCTCATTATCATCAAAATCATTCCGCAGTTGCCTATTAGTTTTAAGAAACCCTTTTGTATATATTCGATATTTTATTTCTAGTCTGAATTCAGAAAATAAATTCAATTTCAATAAATAAAAGGCCAGCAGATTGTGAATTTAAAAATTCTTTAGTTTAATAAAAATATTTATCATCAATTACCGGTACTTCTTTATTATTTCAAGGTATTCATTATTTTAATGTATAGCTAGCCTGTACAACGATCTTAAAATGACATTATTTATAACAACCAAGGCTATTTTAACTTCAGGCCTATTTCATATTTGTTTAAATTAAAACCCAACTTTGAGGCCTATGATTACTACCAGCAATATAGCGAATAGAAGGTACGTATAATTTATTTACACCCCTGTCTTGAGTAAAATTGCAGTGGGGAAATAAGTGTCCTGTTTAGAAATGTGAAACCCAACCTTCTGCAGCAGGTTCTCAAAGTCAGAATGATCGCGGGTTTTCTTTGGATCGCTGGAGGTTCGTTGAAATCAAAACTTTCAACGAATAGCGAACGCGCGGTGCACACACCGCGCATGTTGCACAGCGCGATAGTGTATACGCACCTTTATAAGTAAATATCTTATTTCTGCGAGAAATGACAATACATTTCAACAATGCCTTTTTATTTCAGACATTTTATTTTTATCAAGGTTCATTACAGACCTTTGCAACACCAGCAAGCATATACAGTACTTTAGAGTACATTAAAACTTCTGGCATTTTGCCTTTATGTGTACTGCGACAATACTATTTTACCTTGATATTTGATCCTGCCTGAGATTGGGATCCTCTTGAAAGAAACCTTAGATCTTAGAACTAAGGATGAAACTTCTGTTTTCGAAGTCGTGTCCAGCGTTAGCATGGATTGTTAGAATTTATTTGTAGTATTTTTTAATAAATTTTTGATTGAAAATTATATTTTAATATCTTTACATTTACTATAGAACTTATTTTAAAACTATTTAAAAAAAAAAAATTTTCTGATTCAAAACTTTAGTATTTTATTAATAGTATATTCTTCTATCAACGGTAAACAAGGGAGACATAATGATAAATTGTTTTGCTTGTATGACATACATGTTTATTGACAAATAAAAATCCAGGCATCTAAATTTATACGTTTTAGTATTAACTTTAATCAAATCCACTAGTTCCTCTTATTGATTTTTATAGAATTCATAACTATATAATTGCATATAAAAACAACCAAAATTTACAAAACTTGAAAATCAACTCAACCATTTACAAAATATTTATTTCATCTTATAACTACTAGCCCAGTGAGGAGATGTACAACACGATGTGATGCAATGTAGTCTCTTAATTAACTTTCTTTTTATATATGATAATAAAATACTTTAATTTGAATTTATTTGTTTATCTCTGTTTACTTGGTTTTTGTTCTTATTTTTGTTTTTGAAAATTTAATTAATTTACAACTTCTATAATTTTGTCTTTCTTTAATCTTAATCCGAAAATCTGTATACTACTATTTATATAAAACAAAAAGTTGAGATTAACATCTACCAAAGTTTCTAGATCATCATATGATCGACTTTGTCTTAAAACAATCCCAACAATAATGATTGTTCAGTACCTCGTGTTGTCTTCGGTGGATCCTCACTGAATCTTCCATCTCAAGATGGCT
Source organism: Philaenus spumarius (assembly GCA_018207615.1). Classification (NCBI taxonomy): domain Eukaryota; kingdom Metazoa; phylum Arthropoda; class Insecta; order Hemiptera; family Aphrophoridae; genus Philaenus; species Philaenus spumarius. Next base: position 225,592 of record JAGFPH010001077.1, read on the forward strand.
CGCAGAGATTTACCAGTTGAATCTGTACCTCAAAACTGGATCAAATGGATGTTGCCTTTGTTGGCCCTTCTGGTTGTTGGTCCGCTGCTCCCCTCGTTGTTAACCAAATTGTTGAGGACGATACTGGCTGCTTCCCCATAGACATTCTAACCCTGAATTAATTTTTCTTTTTTTGATACCAAAATCCCGTTTTAACCCCCTTTCATCAAACCTATTGTCCTTTCTTTAGCCCATTCTTGTAACCAGGTCACATTCCGGTGTTGCCCATCCAGACCAACCCCATTGTTACTCCCACTCCTTTGCTCTTTGTATGTTAATATCTAGTGACTTGCTAACGGTACGGTACATGGGACCTTCGGCCCTCATAAATTTCATACCGTTGCAAGGTGTAGAAAGCAAAAATACTGTGTTTAGAGCAAATACTTTTTGAATGTATCTCTATTTCGTTAAGCTTTAACCATTGATTTGACAAAATACTATAATCATGGGCAAAGCCCCCAGGGGGAGGGATATTGGGATGTAAATTTCCAGAATATAAAATATCAACAAACAACAGATAAGTCAGTTAAAGAAATTGAAACAATAACCCTTAACTGGCTAGCGACTTAATTCAAGTGTTCAGTTGCGGGAACACGCACTTCGTTAAAGTATATTTATTTGTTGTTAAAACTCGTCACACTGGGTAGTTTCTCCCAAGAAGTTAATTAGAGATTCCTGACTGACAAAGATGCATTGGAAAGCATATGCTGTTTACTTACAAAAAAATGCTTAAAGCTACAAGATGTAAGTATGAAGTTGTGTTGCAAAGTGCTTTCAAAACAATGGCCCAACAATGTATGTGACCCTTTCCAGCTTGAAGGTGAGATGAAAGTGTTGAGAACTTGGATGAATAATAAGAAGACCGATTTACGTCAAGACTTTATATTTTCCATGGATAAGTGTGATTGGCAGATGTTCCATACAGTTTTTTAAGGCGTTGTGAATAGCACTGTTACCGATAGCTACAGCAGGGTCATTTTCAACCCTTTAGCGCTTAAAAACATATTTACGCAGCACAACACCCCAAAGTAGACTTAATGGACTGGCACGTCTACACACAGAGAAACAGAAGTCATCCCTGATTGTGTCTTGGATATCATGGCAAAGAAGCCCAGAAAACTTAAAATCAGCTTTTAGTGCAAGATTGTAAACATTTGATTATTTTGTTCTTGCCACTAAAATGTGTATTGTAATTTCAAAAGAGCCTCTTTTTTTATAATATGATATATTTTCCGAAATTCTGAACAAATAAATAATGTTTGCATCTTTTCAGGGGAATGTATAGATTTGAAAAAAGTTAAAGTGTTTTCTTTTCAATATTACTTAAAAAATAAGCAAGATTAAAAAGAATACCGGTACCTTCTTTATTCTTAGGACTTATTATTATTATTATTATATTTTGTAACTCTGTATGATTTATTATTCAGTTTAGTTCTGTAAGAATTTAAAACATATACAGTAGTGCACAGAAATGTTTTTGTATTACTATGTAATTTTGTTTCATTGTTTAAAGAATAGACTAAACAAAACTTTGACAATAAATTGTTAAACCTTATGATGGCCCTGCATCCAATGGCAAATGCAGTATTAAGATTAAGATGATCACATATAACAGGCCTACCACAAACGTTTTCAGTTATACAATTAATTACACAAAAAACTGCTGTTTTAAACGAACAAACATCTAAACCCGCAATTCGAGGTAGTCAGCCTACGAAATTAACCTGTTCCTCCCCGAAATTTGTTTATGGTTACGTCAATGACTATACAGTACCTATGATCCTGGACTTTATAAAGAAACAAGTAAAAAATATCAAAAAAATTACATTTCTAAAAGTATGTGTTCTGTATTTTTATTTTTACTTCTAAAAATAGTAATATCTCCCATTATTCAAGTTTGATTATATTTATAAAAATTACAGTTTAAAATGTATTCAAGTTTTCCACTAGGCTTATCGGATGTACTGCAATTTTACTCGATTTCCACAAACTCTAAAATCTTCTTCAACATGTCTGTCAAAATTGGTTGATAATGCAGACGTACTCAACGCCCCTGGTGTTGCCCAAGCGACATTGTACTTTTAGTTTTGAATCTACTCCATAGATGGCACAGCGATACATTCAAGCTACAAACTCATTGTTTCTAACGCATCGATTTCTCTTGTGCAATACAACAAATACTTGCATATTCTACAGACTTGCCTTTGCAATTTATTTATTTATACTAAAAGAAATAATGAATGTATGCGTTGTTTAAATGCTCAAATTATACAATTTTATTATTCAGTTTTCAATTTAATTTCAATATATTATAGTAATGACATAGTTAGATTTATTTGAAACACTTAAAGATATTTGAGTAAACATTCATTATTTAAAATTATAAAATTGCTTAAAATATCAATGTTTTTGGTTTCATATTTCTTGTAAAACCAGATTAAATAATCAACCAGCATATTATTATAACTAGGCCTAATAGTATAAATTAAATGGCTGCAATCGAACAAAATAATTAGGCCTACCAGTGTCTAAACGTTTACTTTAAATTATTTCAATAAACAAAATAGTAGATAATAATATCTATTTATAAATACTGAAGGCCTATATCTATAACAGAAATCTAGTATTTTCTTTTTAGGTAAATGGCAGTTTGTTGTGTGATTAACCTTATTTACGACAAATTAGTCTGTATATAATGGTTATTGATCTCTTCATAATCAAAACTTTAAATCTTGAAAATATGTATACATATTGCGCCATCCATGAAGCATTATGTAATGCTCTTCAAATAAATATTTTAAAGCGCGTAGTTTGATGACTGTACTAAAGAAAACTAGATAGCGTTACAGTAGCTGTCCCATTGCAATATCTTTTGATCAATTATTTTTAGCTTGTATTTTTCAATACATTTCAAACAAGGTTTTAGTAGAAATGTTATACTAAATTAATAATTAGTTGTTTATTACATTAAGTTTCATTTGGTTATCGTATTTAGTCATGAAATAAAACATTTTAGTTGTGTTTGTTAAGTTGGTATAGCTTGTGTCTTTGGTGTAGGAAGGTTTATTACGGTTCTCTGTTTTGCCGCGTGACTGCGTGGGGGAAGCCAGTTGCGCTCAGTCACCTCTTTTTAAATGGCGAAGGCCGTTCACTGATTGGTTGATAAGTAGGCCGTGACGTCATACAAACGGAAAGTTACTTATATGGCTAGTGTTGACATCGCTCAGCCATTCTAGTTTGAACTTTCGTCGAGTGAGGAGAGAGCTGAAGTAGTAAAAAGCGCGAAGTAGTCTGTTCAACGGTAAAAGTTAGTTTCCAGTTGTTATTTGTGGTTAATGTTACTTGTGATGTGGATTAAAGGATAACAAACTATATTGTTAAATAACGTTTTAAATAGTGGTGTAAGAACATAATTTGTGAACTTTTTAGTGACTGTTTTTAGCAACAGGTTTAGTGTTGGTGACGATATGGCAACTGATGCCCAACGTTTAATCACGATTTCGCTGACGAAAATCGCGCAGTCTCGTGCTCAGCGCGGAGGTGTCAGTTTGCATAAAAATTTGTTAGTGGCGACTGTGCTTCAAAAAGCAAGATTTATTTTTATGGAGGAAGCTTTTAATATGGTGAACGGTCCCATAGTCTCGGACAGTTACTCCGCCGTGACTCCCGAACACCAGGATTACAGTTACGATGATGATAGTCTGGTAGCCTTAACAGCAGAAGAAGCTGGCATCGGAGCTTCGCCCTCCCAACCAAGTGAATTAGGCTCTGATTCGGCTTCGGGTGATTTAAACTTTTTACAATCTCCGGTAGCCTATGTCAGATGTCCTGAGAGTATAGAAGCTGACAAGGAAAACCACGCACCTGCACCTTACTGTCCCCAGACCGGAGAAGTACCGACATACTTGGACTTGGATAAAGCGCCCAGAGAACAAAGCGTCGTTATTCTTCGCGAGAGGTCATCTTCCTGTTCGTCCCCCAGGTGTTTGAAGAGGAGGCGAGCCGTTGCAGAATGGGAAACCGAAGAGGCCGTCTTGTCCATCCTTCCTAAGAGAGCGAAAACTGCGACCACCGACCAAGAGGGTGACGACTCCGTGTTCCTCGACGATTCGACGTTACTATCAGATTGTGAGGAAGCCAGTGATAGTGGGTCGACGACGATGGAAATCGATCGTATTACGAGTTTAGTGTCCATTTTCAGTTTCGGTGGTTTGGCAGCTGCCGCTGGAGGAAGTGCAACGGACTTGAGTTCGGGTTCAGGACTTGGTAAATTAACAAGATCTACGTCGACTCCAGACCTCTGTTCAGCACAAGCCAAGGAATCTGTCGATGCGCTACAACAAAGGCCCTTCCTTGCAATGACAGTATAGATGTAAGTTTTGTTTAAATTTAGGTATATTTTGTTTAATTGATAAAACTAAAATTTCGACCGTAAACTTCTATTCACTTATTTTAAATTTTAAACATTTTAAAATGAAAGTAGCTAAACTAAGCAAACATTTTAATTAGGTCTATTGCCTATTATGTTTTTATATATATTATATTGTTTGTTTTTAGAAGACATCTAAAGTATATTTTCCATTTAGATTATAATATTTGAAACAAAAGGAATTTGAAAGAATATTTTTTATTTTTAAATGTATTTAAGTAGACCTAGGCTAGGGCCTATAGTAGTTATTAATTTTTTAATAGGCCTACTTACAATTTTTTAAGAAGTTATGTTTTAATTTATTTTATTTCAGAACTTTTATTATCTTATGCCTAGTAGTAATAATTTTACTAAAATTTTAGTGTCTAGAAAATATTTTATCAAGTGAATAGGGGTTGAACTTTTTGTTTTGTCTTATGGCCATACAATTTCAAATCATTATTTCCCCTACAATTTCCTCTGTTGTCCAGTTGGTTCTATATGTTTGCCCACAGTGTTGCCAACTGCCAAATAAATGACCAACGAATAATTGTGATCTCTTGAAAATTGCTAATTATAGATTTAAGTGTGACAAAGAGGTTTGGCCCACTTAATGTTACCAACAACCCGTTTTCTACAAAATTGTATTTAATTGGAATTGTTATTTTTGTATATTTCGGTGGTATACCGTATGTGATAGAACAATCTTTTTTATTCTCAAAGTGTATATTTTCTATAACGTTCAAAAGTGTTCTTGTATTATTTGTAAATATTGTGTGAAAAGTACTAGATTTTAATATTTGCAATTATTCAAGAGCAGATTACTTTTAAGCTTAGTTTTATTATATAGTTAGAAGGCAAGCTATTTTAGTTTTCTACCTGGCTTTTACCAGTTGTACCTTTTTTGTTGGGGAAGGGGGTTGTAGGGCTATTGTTCCTGACCAGGTGGCCTTCATAGGGTTGTCCTTAGGGGGAATGAACAATACTAGAAAGGCCTGATGAGGGGGAGAATAGTCAGTTGCCAACGTTGCCAATTCTGTTTTTATATTAAATGTAGATTCTTTGTAGATACTTATACTTAATTGGTGGCTTTTGCGATTCACTGTTGTCCTTTTTTTTATAACGCCACCTACTTTCATTTTCTTAAAATATTTTCTCTTGAATAATTGCTAATTTATTACCAGAGAAGTTAAATGTTATCTTCTTGGGTGGAATTGTTACATTTTTTGCACACATTGAAGACATTATAATTAATATAAATTATTTTTATATAAACGTAACCTGCTCTGTGCATTTTTCTTGTGTGAAGATGCTGATGTATAAAGACTTCCCAACTCTGTTCTAAGAGTTGTTATGTACATATATAATGAATGATTTACTTACGAAAGCAAATAAAAAATAATTATATAATATACTCTTGTTATTTATAATTTAACCTATCCTTCCTTATTTTAGCAGAATAATATCTTAACTATTCTATGAATGAAACCAAAATTAAGAAATGCAAATTGATAGTTTTGTACTTTCTTTGAATAGTTAATATAATTATGCCTGCTATTTAGAATAAAACATAAGTAATAATAATATTGTTTTATGTGTCTGGTTTTATATACCTTGCTTTCAATATTAATTTTTTAGTTTTGAGCTTTACTAATTTAAGTTTGATACATAAAATCATTATTTTTGATACCATAGGTGAACAATATTACAAAATTAAAAAAATTTAAATTTTGAACCAGAACAAAATACATGAATCATGTTTATTAAGAATTTCTATTGTCTAATGGAAAAAACAATTGCATAAGGTTGTGATAAAATTCTCTTCCTAAAAATGGTTGGATGAAATCATTAAGAAAGGAGTTGCTTGTGGTAAGTTTAAGGTATGTATAAAAAATATGTTTTGTTTTTCCTTATGGGTGATGACACATTTTCAGTATTTGTGTCACAATATCTATTAATGCAGAAGGTCCTATCTAGAATTACAATTGGTTCCTATTGAATTATTTAATCATTATTGGGTTGTTTTTAAGTGGTTGCTGATGAAACATTTTTTTAAACAATGGAATATAATTTGCTCACTTTTGACTGTTGATTTTTGTAGGATTAGCAAGAGTTTTTATGAGTTATGACTTTCAATCTAGCAAAATCCCTCATTTTCTCAATGTGACTAAAGATTTGTAAACATTAATTTTGTTATCGATAGTTAAAATTGTTTAAACTCATTTTGCAAAAAAAAAACAACTAAATTTACAATGCTAAAACATTAGAATTGACATGTTTACAATAGAAATTAAATCACTGTACAGTTTTTTCGATTTTCTATATTTTGATATAGGCCTAGTTAAAACAATACATCAGTAGAGGTTTTGAGAAGTCATTGCTACAGTGAAAAATGTCACCTCATTGAAAATATTGGGAAATAATTCTTATAAATAATAATAAATTCAGAATAGTTTCTTCAATATAGGCCTACATATTTTGTTAAGCACAAATTATTTATTTTAACTTAAAAAGTTTCTAAAGAATCCGTAACAGCAGACATACATAATTATGATATTTTATTTTTGTTTGGCATATTGAAACGTATGTTGCTTATATTGAATTGACATAATTTTTTTAAAGCTAGATCGAATGGGGTCATAATCTAATCTAACCTCAATTGATAGTATGATGTGAATGTAGATTTTTTAATAATGGGGATTAAAAGTTACGTTTTAATTTAGTTACGACGATTCAAGAATAATACAAATTCATGATCCAATAACGTAACTCATTCTTGCGTTTTGTGCAGTACAAGAAGGTGAAAAACATGATTTTCAGTTGAATTACTTTATAAAATAAATTTTTTTTAACTGAACAGAATTTCTTGAATTACAGCTAAGAACGCTCTCAATCAAGTCACCTTTTTAAACAAAAAAACAATCAAAATCAGTTCATCCGTCTGGGAGTAACGAGGTCACTGACAAGATACACACGTTAAAATTATAAAAACAGGCGGCCATCTTGGATTTTTATCCCATAAGGTCAATGTTAAATTTCAAACCATTTATTTCGTTTATTTTTTATCATAAAATTGTTTTCAAGGTCACATACGCATCCGTTTAGCGTTTCACATTTTTTTATAATTTTTTCATTTGTCACGTAATTTACATTTTTGAAGTAGGCTACAGTAGGTACCAGTTTTGAACTTTTTTCTTCACACAATAAATAAACGGTACCAGAAACTGGCACATACTTTCTCACAAAAATATTTAAATTATTAAATGAATGACTTGTAGGGTGGGGTAGGAGAGGTGATTTTTTTATTAAAGTAGAAGATTAACTAATAAATATTATTATTATTATCTAGAGAGAAAACTATTCGATCGATTTCGAACAAATTTGCACCACAAACGTCAATTAGGCCTGTAAATATGCACGGAAAAAGGGTTTCAAAATTTTTGAAAAACAACCCCCTTTATGGCCAAAAACCCCCCAAAAATCGGTTATTATTATAATTATTATTAGCTAAACGAGAATTTTTAGAAAGATGTTTTTGCATACGGTAGGGTATATTAAAGGCTACAAATCAACCAAATTTTATCAAAATCGTTAGAGCCATTTTTTTATAAAAAAATAATAACTGATTTTTTGGGGTTTTTTTGCCAAAAAGGGGATTGTTTTTCATAATTTTTCAAAACCGTTTTTCGTGCATCTATACAGACCTACTTGACATGTCTGGTGCGAATTTGTTTGAAATTGATCGAATAGTTTTCGCTCTAGTTTTGTATACATACAGACAGACATTTTGTACAAACCACTTTTTTGGACTCAGGGGATCCCAAAACGGATATTTCCACAAAAATCTCGACATCGATTTTTTTGCGATCACTATACTTTCTCTATAGGCCTACTATAGTATAGTGACAAAGTAAAAGTGTACAATTAAAATGTGAAACGCAAGCCGGATCCGCAATTTTATAAAGAATATTCAGGGTTGTTTTTTCAACACTCAATTACCAAAGATGGATTTATAAAAGGGTTTGAAATTAGGCAATGTCAAAGCGCTCAGCTACAAGAAATTGCACTGTTTAGATACGGCTATAGAGAAAAGCGTTTGCGTTTCCGGTTGCTTTCTCGTTTACTGGAGCAGATTCTTGATGGTTTGTAGATAATGTTTTAGCGTAAAACATCTAGCAAAATTATCTGAATTCGTGACAAACAACTGGATACGTGATCAAGGAGGTCTTCCCTTGTCAATAAAGAGCTTATCAGATAGGCTACCAACTGTGTACATCTCACATTTTACCCCTTCCATAACCCCCACTGAGTATCTAACTAGTTTTGTATTATCTCGGCTTACGAACTGACCTAGGCCTACTATATGTACACTACTATGAGTTTCTTACGACCTCCCTCGCCAAGCCGGAAATTGTTGAACGAGCTACAGTTTTTAAATTTACCAGCACGAGAATTTCTAGTTTTTTTGTAGCCAAAGGTTGATTTGAAACCCTTAAACGATTAAAACGTTATTTCAAAATTTGTAAATAGAGATGTTTTTAAGAAACACTTGCAGTTAATTTTTTTGTAAACGTAATACAAACATCGAACTTAAAGGTTTACAATTGGTGAGAATTTGTCTTAAAGAATGGTTAATTTCATTGAAGAGTTGAAATCAATTAATTTTAAATTTTGGTACCCATCAAGGTAGTAAGGTGTGGAAATAATTTGTTGTGATGGATGATAACAGAAAGTGTTGTAATATATTTCAAGCTAGTTATTATGGTGATACACGCTGCAAACATTCGGAATTCAAACATAAAATTCATGATTTTATTTAACGAACTATGGGAAAACATTGCGTGCTCCGCACGCCAACCCCTTTGGAACATTCTATACGCATAATCATGTTATGTTTTATTTATAATAAAGGTGTAGGATTAATAACCCCTAAGCTAAAATGGTAAATAATGTTAAAATATTCAAATCAAATTATTTCGTATATTTTATAACAGCAGTTATAATAAAGGTTAAAAGAACCAACAATGCTAGGTCTACACTTTTAACAAAGCTAACCTAAAAGTTAGATATACAAATAGTTACCGGTACTTCAAAGTTTGAAATCGGGTGTTGATGGAAATATTAGAGCAAAAACCTGTTTAATCTGTTATTTTATTCAATTGGCTGCTATGGTAAAACATGTAAATACATGAGTTGGTTCATCAGTCTAGGCCTAACTTAAGATTTGTTCCGGCTAAATTTGGAAATAAAAAATGTTTTTATGAAATTGTATTATAGCCTATATTACTCAGGGATAGTGTAGCTTTTTATTAGTAAAACTATTTTTTCAATCGGTTCAGTAGTTCCAGAGATTACTCCCTACATACAAACAAACAGTTTGATCTCTTTATAATATTATTATAGACTAGTAAATCACAGGAAGATTAGATTAATTAGATACACATCATTTAAAAATACTATTTAAAAACAAAAAACTTTATCTAGGCCTACCTAACTATGCTGACGGGGATTTTTAACTCCATAAATGTGTACAATTTAAGGATTATAAAACTGTAAGAATATTAGTTAAAATTTTGTATTCATGTGTGTTAATATATATTTAAAGAAAGATAAAAATATTATCATTTAATTGCTTTTGATTTCATATTCATAGATCAAATAAATGATTTAGAAGTTATTATTATAGTGAAGACATTAATAATGGAATATGACGAAGATGTACGAATGTTTCCGAAGTTAAACGAATAGATAAGCTTATTTCTTCTTTAAATTTGTATAAACGAAGGGAAACGAATATTTTGATGATAAAAGATTGCATTTATATAGGCCTACAGTTTATAACCTCAAAGGAAATATTATTACGTATTATAACATACATTAGTTCTATAACTCATATTAAAAAAAAAAAAAAAAAAACAACTTTATAAAAAACTATAATGATTGAAGTTGTAAAAATAACCCCAAAGTATAATCTACACTGGGTTTGTTTAAGTATAACAAATGATTGGTGAAATTAGCTGTTATATTATATGTTACTCAAGTATGTACGTAAGGACGTACACTCGCTTTTATAGGAGTTGACCTACAGATAATATTTAACCAAATCTGTTTTCTAAGTTATTGTTTTTATTTGAAATGCATTATTGGTAGCTAGATTGTAAATATTTACGTTAAGATTTATGTAATTGGTTATTGAAACCGGTTAAACAGCCAACGCATGAAAAGAAAAATTACCATATAATAACTAAGTAATCGAAATAGTTTTGTTTAAATGTAAATAATGTGCAACAGGCCCATTGTGGAATGGTCATTGACTGCCAGAAGTGCCAACTTTCCGCGCGCAATGTCCCTCTTGTCAAGCCACCGTGACGTCAGCTACAGGTCGATGAACTCACCTGCTCCCACCCCTGCTACGTCTTACTCCTTTCGAAAATAATTAATCAAATAATGTTTTGATAACTGTATTAATTTCTATAAATATTTGTAACTAAGTTGAATTGTAATATAATTCTAGTATAATGGAATACGATCATAATTTTGTTTAGACATTTTCAACACTTTAAAAAAATAAATAGGTAGCTGGAATTTTATTTGAACACTAGTAGGCCTAAGCCCCGTGAAAAATCACAGGAAGATTAATAATTAGATACACATCATTTAAAAATACTATTTAAAAACAACAAACTTTATCTAGGCCTACCTAACTATGCTGAGGGGATTTTTAACTCGTTAAAATGTATACAATTAAAAGAATAAAGCTGTAGGCCCATTTGTTAAAATTTTGTATTTATTTATATGTACGTTATTATACATTTTTTATATATTTAAAGAAAGATAAAAATATTATATTTTAATTGCTTTTTATTTCATAATTAATTATTGATAGATGAAATGATTTAGAAATTATTGTTATTATAGTGAACAAATTAATGTCGCATATGTTATACGAGAAGATGTACGAATGTTTCCGAAGTTAAACGAATAGGTACCTCTTCTTTAAACTTGTATAAACGAATAATATACTGTATTAATAATAAAAGGTTGTATACAGTTTATAACCTAAAAGCAAATCTTATAACGTATTATAGCATACATTAGTTCTTAGTTCTATAACTCGTTTAAAAAAAAAATTAACTCTACAAGAAACTGTAATGATTGAAGTTGTAAACATAACCCCAAAGTATAATCTACGCTGGGTTTGTAAGTATTACAGATGATGGGTGAAATCAGCTGTTATATTATACGTTACTCACGTACGTACACTCGCTTTTATAGGACATCTCGTGTGGGATATAATTATGCTATTCAATAATAGGAAGTTTGTGCTAAATACAATTATTCAATAAACGCAATCTGCTTACTACGTAGGCTTACCCAGCCTTTGTGGATGAGTTTATAAACGAACAGTAGGCCGAAAATTAAATTAATTGCACTAAATACATCAAATTAATGAAAAACAATATTGTTTCAAATTTAAATACGGTATTTTTTAAATGGACTAACAACATCGTTGACTTTTTCCCTTTTTGAGTTACCGTAGGCCTACCTACTTAACATTTTTCAAACGAATAAACTTAATTTTGTTATTAAACATGGTGGCTGACGAAGACTTTTAGGACGTGTTCTATAGATACAAGTAAAGACAAATTACGTATAAACATATTCTCTTATAAAGCTTAATTTTCTATCAAGCAGAATTTTTTTTAGTAGGCCTACATTCACATCTTTTGAACGGCTAATGAAACAGAGTTGAAATTTTGCATGCTGCCCAGTGTTATAAAGACTTGAGAAAGAGAAACTTATAACTTACGTACTCATTTTAAAATGGCGGCCATTTAATATCAAATATCTTGAAACCGTTAATTTGATAAAAGACAACAACAATGCGTGCTGTCGTGGGACCCTCGTCAGGAACGAAGTTCATCACGAATTTTCTTCAAATCCTAATATAATTTAAATTTAGGTTAGGCCTAGACGGATGAAGCAACATTTTATTTTTATTGGACGTATTTAAAATGAATGGACATTTAGCTGTTTTTGCCATCTTAAATTTGAGGTTATAATTAATTCTACACCTTTATTATACTAACATTAAACGTATGGAAACAGAAAATACTTGTATAAAAAAACAAACTAATAATAAACGGTAGGGTCTAATTGAAAGATTAAAATTATATCATTCGAAACGTACTGTGAAATAAATGTGCACAAAATATAAATTATGTTTGTATGTTGCCACTAAGGCAGGTAAAATAAATTAAACATACACACAATACATTTTGTTAAGCCTAGACTGATAGACCAACATTTTATGTTTATTGAATGTAACTTATTTAAGATGAATGGACATCTTAGCTTTGAGGTTATAATTAATTCTACACCTTTATTATACTTACATAAAACGTATGGAAACAGTGATAGGCCTACTTGTATCAAAACATAAAATTATATTAACTTCCTTTTCTAAATCTGTGTTGCTCATACTTTCCATTTCTTGAATCTACATTACAAAATTGCAATAGTCAGATAGTTGCACTCACTTTTAATAATTGTTAATACCATAAGCGATTATTTTTCTTGAGTTATAAACTTCATGCCAAGTTTGAACTCAATCAGTCAAACATTTTTCTAGATATGAATTATTTTGTAAAACAACAAAATGGCGGATATCTGGAAAACGAAGCGTTTCGGACCTGTGTATACATAACTTTTTTTTACTTTTATTTTGTAGAATGAGTTCCCGAAGTTTCTGCATATCTTCGTGAATCACTCTGTATAAAGATTTGTTATTTTGCACCGACTCATGTAGTACTACTGAGTTTGTCCTTGTTGATTGCGAAACGGCTTTGCTAACTTGCTCATTAAGTGTTTCGCAAGGTGATTGCAAAGGCATTGTTAGCTGCATATTGCACGCAACATAAGCTAAAATAGATCAACTCCATATTGCTTGAATAGCATCAAAACTGTATAGTGTTAGTTACGTACGAATAATTCTCACAACAGCTAATTTTATAAACGTTAGTCTAATGTAAAGTCATTATAATATATTGTAGTCAGTGTTAAATGAGTGTCCATAATTTTAAACTAATATTAAATCATTTATTTTTTACAAAACTGTGAATGTAAATGTATAAGCAAACATGAACTATTCTGTATGAATACCTACGTTTCGTAGGAGTAAACAAAGCTCAACGAAAGAAGATAATAAAAAATTAAAGAAAGCAGTCGCGGGACTGCCGACAGAAGTGAAAACTGTAATGAATATAAATCGTTGGTCATATTGGTTTAATCTGAAATTTGATTATTTTAACACTACCAAGTAAACAATTTTAACACAACTTACAAAATGAGGAAGCACAGTGTCCATTTCAAAGGCATTACCAAGTAAACAATTTTAACACAACTTACAAAATGAGGAAGCACAGTGTCCATTTCAAA
>JAGFPH010001077.1:248637-263133 GCA_018207615.1 Philaenus spumarius
AATAATAAGTTATTTGCATAATGTTCCGAGCATTTTCTAAGCTGATTAAACTAGCAAAAATAATGAAAAAAGTTCATATATTCATAGGTCTGGAAATGCTTCGTTAGAGAGTTACAGCTAGCGAAAGATTTCACCCGTGTTTCAGATTACTCACAGAAACGAATCCCTATTGAAATATGTAGGGTGTTAATTAAGGTGTAAAATTATTGAAATAATGTTAAACATTATTAGTTTGGTAAGCCTATTTTAAAACCAAAGTGCAATACTTTGCATTTGAGGTTAATTTGTTCATAAGTTATTATTTAATTGTTACTATAATTGATATTATTAATTAAATTGTATGTAATTTTCTTAGTTATCCTTCAGCCAATAAGAATAAATTATTCATCATGTTATTTGTCTTAAAATTGTCTAGCTTTTTTGTGTCTTAATTTTTTTAAATAAAATTTGTAGTTTATTAATTATTTAATATTAATAATATTCACATGCTGAATAACGTGATAAAGTTTGTTCATATGGTTGCAAGACACTCTGTATTAACAATTACTGCAGTTACAGCACTGGGACTTATTTTATTAAATTTATATGCTCATTTTACGTAAATTAAACTAAATAATTAAAATTTTACACCTTAATTAACGTCCTACATATTTCAATAGGGATTCGTTTCTGTGAGTAATCTGAAACACGGGTGAAATCTTTCGCTAGCTGTAACTCTCTAACAAAGCATTTCCAGACCTATGAATAAATTAACTTTTTCCGTTATTTTTGCTAGTAGAATCAGCTCAGAAAGTGCTCGGAACATTATGCAAATAACTTATTATTTTAGCTCAAAATAACTTTAAAATATTTTGTTTCTAGAGTAATTCTGGGTATTGTTGACAACTACCAAGAAATACATTTTTCCTTTTTTTTGTCAATATCTCTGTTGTACTTTGAACTACAGAAAAAAATAAAAAAACCATTGAGTTTGTCATTAAAAAAGTAAACTCTTTTGTCTATTGTAATTTTTTTGTAAAGTTATCGGTTTTTGAGATATTTGACATTAAAAATTATAAACGGCCGCCATTTTGAAAATATTTAAAATATTCTTCTAATTTTTCGTACAGTGATAAAAAGTTACGCAACAAATAGGTGTACAAAGTTTGAAATCAATATCTTTTCTACTTCTAAAAATATTAAGTATTTTGTAAAAAACACAGACAGACAGACAGACCGAAAACGGAATGAGATAGGACACATGTTATATTACATTTTTTGTTTCTTTTGACATGCTGAATAACGTGACAAAGTTTGTTCATATGGTCGCAGGACACTCTGTATAGATAAAGTGGTAAAATTTGTTTGTTTTTTTGTATGTAAGGGGTAATCTCTGGAACTACTGAAATGATTGAGAAAATAGTTTAACTAATAAAAAGCTACACTATCCCTGAGTAACATAGGCTAGAATTAATTTTGATTTAAGGGTTGAAACAACCCCTTAAGCATTAAATATTAATTGTCTTACTTTCCTTAAAGCTATAGAGTGAAATTTTGTACATTTATTTCTTACCAAGATAACTTACATAGAAAAAGTAAACTAGATTTGCATTTTGACCCGTTCTGCTAAGGGGCGTAAAATGTGGTAACATCACCTAAAACAATACAAATTAAGCGTTATATTTTCCTTAAAGTTAGTGAGTTGAAAATTTTTACATTTATTTCTTAAATACACACAGAAAAAGAATCATAGATTGACATTTTGTCGCGTGCTGCTAAGGGATGAATATCTATAGTAGTATTTTTTTTATAGTAGCAAACCCTATAAAAATGTTGATTGTTATACTTTCCTTAAAGATAGAGAACTGAAAATTTGGCACTTATTCATTTTAAGTGTTTTATAGGCAATAAAATAAATAATAACACACGCAATTTAAATAGTTACATCTAATGGGTGAACTGGAAGGGGGAGGGGTAACAGCCCCTTTACAATAAAAATGAATTGTTAAACTTCCCATGAATGACAACTTTGTCTCATAAGTGGTAATCTGTTTACGTTGGGACTGGCCGATTAATTAATGTCAATAAAAAATGTTTTCCGGGATACCTAGGGCAACATAAAATGTCACGCGAGCTTTTTAAATTTCGTGAACGACCTTAGTAAAACAATTGACACTTATTTTTTTTAAACGTCCTTCACAATAAAATAAGGTGATAATCTTGAACATTCCCGCAAGGTGAACTCCTCCGTTGAGGTAGACGCGAGAACAACGGCAGCGGCAGGTGCGAAACAGGTTAGGTTATGTTCACCTGTTGCTCCCATCTGTTCGGTCTACAAGCGTAAGAAGGACAACAAATTATCGGTATTTTAACCCTTCTATACAAAGAAAAGGAATTCTCCCAATGTGTTGAAGTATTCAAATAGGTCAGTTTTATTGATTTTTTGTTTGTTTAGCCTGTAGGTGCGTTTACAGACACAAATACAGCTGTTCGTATTTGAATTCAACGTCATAAAACAATGTATGCTCCACATTTAAGATCAATACTTTTTTACTTTCTCACTATACTATAGTATAGAGAAAGTATAGTGATCGTAAAAAAATCGATGTTGAGATTTTTGTGGAAATATCCATTTTGGAACCCCTGAGTCCAAAAACGTGGTTTTTACAAAATGTCTGTATGTATGTCTGTCTGCCTGTCTCTCTGTATGTCTGTCTGTATATATGTCTGTCTGTATATATGTCTGTCTGAATGTCTGTCTGTATGTCTGTCTGTATGTCTGTCTGACTGTATGTCTTTCTGTATGTCTGTCTGTATGTCTGTCTGTCTGTATGTATACAAAGCTAGAGAGAATACTATTCGATCGATTTCGAACAAATTTGCATCAAACATGTCAATTAGGCCTTTATACATGCACGAAAAAAGATTTTGAAAAATCTTGAAAAACAACCCACTTTTTCGCCAAAAACACCCAAAAAATCAGTTAGACCCAACACAAAATTATAACTCAAATAGACCCAACACAAAATTATAATTCAAGTAGGCCCAACACAAAATTGTATCTCAAAAAGGCCCAACACAAAATTTTAACTCAATTAGGCCCAACACAAAGTTTTAACCCAAATAGCCCAAAAAAAATACAATTTTTGCTAATCACGTAACTGCAAATACGGACTGATCAATATCTTTAATAAATCTAAATGTTTTAAAATGATTTAACTGCAGTACGTTTTAGAGAAAAAGAAGCAAACAGTTGGTAATTTAAATAATAATGGAAAGAAGAAACTTAATCCAGCGAAATTGCAAGAAAAAAGAAATTGTTTTGAATGGTTTTATACAAATTCAAATCATTTACTGAGGACGACCATGAAGCTGAAACGAGACAATAAATTACTATTTTGGGTGAGTGTTTGTTGATTGTATTATTATTGTTAAAAGGTACAAATCTTTCTTTTACATGGAGGTCTTACTTATTTTTGCGTAATGTTTAACCTATATGTTGTGGTTATTTCCTTTTATAATTTTCCTTATTGGTTTCTGCTTAGAGCTTAGTAACTCGGCCTGTTACTTCCTCACAAGGAGAAGAAGAAAAACTGTACTTTAAATTTGTATTATAGTACAAGTTTGTATTATAAACACAGGGAGAACGCTGTCTTGAAGCATCGTTACTGACTCCAAAGCTTGAAGAAGGCCTCTAGGGTAGGATAGTTTGGAGAAATGTTGGAAATGGAGGTGTCAAATTATAAGACTTTCTAGCCTCAATTTCCTGCAACACCTTATCAGTTTCGTAGCCTAGATATAAATATATTTACATCTACATATTTCTAAAGCAAAAAGATGTTTTATAGTATGAATATTCATGACAAATTATTATTTGACGTGACTCTCTTCAAATTAAAAGTAAATGCGTCAAGGCCGGAGCCGGGGGGGGGGGGTAGGGGGGCGACCCCCCCCCCCCCCCGAAATCCCGAAATTTAGTAATACAAATTAATTCTAGGTTTAAAAAGTGCAAATTAAATTATAAAATAAACAACACAACAGAGGATCCAACAACTTATTTTACATCATTGTGCATTGCATGCATACTGATATTTAGATTTACTTGATTAAACTACAACGTACAATACACATTGATGCAGTAGGTTACAGCCTTACTCTCTTGTGAGCTTGATCTTATCTAAAATAAGAAAACTAACTATGAAGGTTGAACAAAAATACTTTACTCTAAACAAAACACGCAATGCATTGTGTATTGAAAAATATTCCAATACGTTGGTTGGCGTTCAAAGCACGCAACGCTTAACTCTATCTGTATTGAAAATTCTCCCAATACGCTGGTTGGCATGTGAAGCACGCAATGTATTGTGTATTGAAAATACTCCCAATACGTTTTTGGGGTGCGAAGCCATATACAGTATTTCGTTCCAACTATGTAAGTTATAGGCCTACGTTAGCCTTTATTCAAATAATACCGAAATCCATAATTGACCCATTTTTTTTATAAAGCCACTGATATTCTTATATAAAGCAATTTTAAAAGACACCCGACATAATAGTAGCATACAAATTTTATTTTTGGGAAAACAAATGTTAAAAATATTGGTAATGTAAGTGAAATTTTTTTGCGTTTTACATATTGGCATAATGTGGATTAGCATGCTTTATTGGGTTTTGAGAATTTGGAGTAAAAAAAAACGAGTGATCCTAGAAGTGTTTCTTTTTAATACGCTTTTATTAGCTTAGTATGTATCTATGTAACGGAATCTTTGAACATGATTTTCACCTCCTTCAAAACGTCGGATTGATTTGAAACTTTGCACACTTATCAAGGACCGATGACAATGCAATATTAAATGTGTTGGGTGTAGTAAGTGAGCACTGATCATGGTCCCCAGAACACGTTTTCGGGTGTCATTAAAAACTTTATATAGGCCTACAGGGTAATTCACGACGATATGCAGACACTTCGGGAGCTCATTAATTTTGTTGGGTGTAGTAAGTGAGCACTGATCATGGTCCCCAGACTAAAAAATAAGAAAATAAATAATAGTTTAAAAACTAAAAATACGCTTTAAAAGCAAACCGAACTAAAAATTTGAAAATAATGGTAAAAAATGCGTGGGGTGCGTTATGCTATATTTTTATAATAACAACTTTTATAAATATCTACCAATGAAATATTTGTAACGTAACATTTAATGAAAAGCACCCAACGCTTTTTTTTACAATTATTTTCAAATTTTTAGTTCGGTTTGTTTTTAAAGCGTATTTTTTCAGTTTTTTAAAGTATTATTTATTCCTTTTAAGATAACCCTAACCCTAATTGACAAGATTGAAATTTATTTACAAACATTTACTCTAAATATTACAAAGATGTAAGAGAAAAATCCCTAATTTTCGACAATTCTGTATTTTAGATTTTTGAATTTAAATATAATTTTTAAAAGAGCCTTAGGTTGTCACTTAGAGATGAAAATCAGTAACAAGCAATTATTATGTTAAGTTCGACACTATTAAAGTCCATTCAAAACGCGTGGTATGACCTCAGGAAATGCCTCCCGGACCAGTTGTACTTTATATTTTTTGGGTCGCTGATTCTGAAAATCGGGGTCCTGCAGCTCTAAAATCCCAGCGTCACCCCTAAAAATGCAAAAACCACCCTGTTTAGGGGGTTTTTCACAACAACGTTTATGACATCTCCAAATAATGCTATGGGATGCACAAATTATGATTAAAATTTAGAAATTTAGTAGCCTCTTAGAAACCGACAAAGAAATGCACCACAAGGGTTCGCCGCCGTAGGGGGTGAAACCACCCCTAATTTAACGAAATATTAGGAAATCCATCAAAAAGTGAAAACACAATTTTTTCCTGGACTTTTCGTTTTCTTATTCATTTAGAGGTGGTTTCACCCTTTAAGGGAGGATGAAAAAAAAGTCTTACTATTGCTCTCCAAAGATTTTCATCAGAAATAACGAGAAAGAAAATAGGCTTTCGTTTCAGTTCATTTTATCTGTTGACCCTGAACTTGAACGCAATTTGGGGGTAGTTTGCACCCAAAGGGTTGAAAACTACCTCAGAAAATCTCACGTTCATTTCACCTCCCACCAAAAAGTAGAGGAAACATTTTATTTTCCGTCATTTCAAAATTTTTCGTCATATTAGAGGTGGTTTCACCCTCTACGGCGAACCCTTTAGTGCATTTCTTTTTCGGTTTCTATGGGGCTACTAAATTTATAAATGTTAAACATAATTTGTGCATTCCATAGCATTATTTGGAGGTGTCGTACACGTTGTTTTGAAAAAAGGGGTGGTTTTTTGCATTTTTGGGGTTGACGCCGAGATTTTAGAGATGCGGGACCCCGATTTTCGGAATCAGCGACCCAAAAAACATGGAATTCAAGTTGTCTGGTCCGGGAGGCATTTCCTGAGGTCATACCCCGCGTTTTAAATAGACTATAAGGCCTAAAGCACAAGTTGACCTTCGCTCTTACTGGAGGCACATACTTCGACACTTAGTATACAAATATTTACTATATCCAACCTAACCTACCATCTTTAAGTAACCGATTTAACGAATAAAGCTCGGCCTTACTCTGCATCCAAGTAAATACTGTATAGCTAACTGTAACACTCGGTTCCAGGTCACACGGATAACTGGGTCACGCTGTCCCTGACACGCTCGCTGCGCTCTGTGTTCTGTCACTGTGATCACAGATCGATTTTAGTCACGAGACGATCTGTGTACGTATAATCGTGTATATGTCGTGTAATCGACTAAGACAAAATCGTAATCCAAATTATTTTTAGTTAAGCTAGCTACTTATATAAAAACTAGGGGAGACCCCTGCGTGCTCCGTACGCCAACCCCCAATGGTTAAAAGAACCAGCAAGGCTCAGGTCTACACGTTAAAACCCTAACCTAAAAGCTAGAAATACAAAAATAATTGTTTCAAATTTTGAAATCAGCTGTTAATGGAAATATTATAGCTAACAGCTATATTATATGTTATTTTATTCAATTGGTTGCTATGGTAATAAATGTAAATACATGTGTTGGTTTAACCTAAGATTTTTCCCGACTAAATTTACAAATATTGAAATAAAAAAAGATTTTTATCGAAATGAATTATAATGTTACTCAGGGATTGTGTAGCTTTTTATTAGTAAAACTATTTTTTCAATCGCGCAGTCGTGCCATAGATTACCCCCTACATACAAACAAACAAACAAAAAACAAACTTTACCTCTTTATAATATTAGTATAGACAAACAAGGTTAACTTACATGTAATTTGACGGTAGTTCTTTAAAAAAAATCGTTTGGCCAAACCAATAAAACACTTCAAATCGTCATTAAACCGATCGCAATTAAACACAAAACTTCGTACACAGTAAAACAATTATAATACCAATTTGGTTACAAAATACACTCAAAAAAGAACATAACCTCAAATACATGCACAGAGTACAAGCACTGACTGAAACAGATGACTCATCGCTGAAGGGGATGGCATTGCGAAACATTTGATAGGCTTAAATTCAAGACATAAGAAATTGATAAGGTTGTGGCTAAGTAGGTAGCAAATTACTGAACTGAACTGAACTGGCCGGTCAAGGCGTTTTTGTTTCTTTCCCATCGAGTTGTTTATATGTTTAATTGTATAAATATTTTCATCCCAAACAGGTTATAACCTCGGGATGATTTGACCCTTTAGTAATTCCTATTTTTGTTGTTATAAATTTATATTTTATATGTATTATATTGTGTGCTGTGACTAGTTGTTTATTTATTATTAAGCGTATATTTTAAGTTTAAAATTGTATTATGTAAATTATGTATAAGAGAAGGGTCAAATAAATTCATTTCATTTCAATCTTTCTTAGTAGTTCTACACATACGCAATAGAGTGTGTTACTGGTCACTTAAGAATGTATTGTGAAATGTAAATAAAACGAATAACTAAAATATTACGTAGCATTTCGGTTAGTAACCTGACATTTGATTATTTATTATTTTCACTCTACTTTAATAGTTACTGTTTCATAAGCGTAAAAACACAAAATACTTTCAACTTTCAATTAGGATACCTACGCAATTGAGGTTAACCGTAAATAAATCTTGGGATGTTTTGCATACTTTTGCTAAAGTATTTATGCATATATTCATAAATAAATTTACAAACCTGACGCGACGGGAAGGTTAGAAAACAATAGTTTAAGGCTTATTGTAACTATAAGGGGCCGCAGACGAGGGGTTCGTGCATTAAACTATGTGTTTTCCTTTGTAGAATAATATTCTGCGAAGAGGTTACTTTCGTCAAATTGTTATAGGTAGAAGGTTTCTGAAATAAAACGACTCAATTCATTAAAATTCATTATTGAAACTTTTTTTAGGAGGACAGGGAATTTTCAACAATATTATTTTGCGATAACGTTACTGCAGCAGCTGCGAATGGTCGATTTGTGACAATCTAGTGATACTGTAGTAGCAATTTTATTGGCGTAATGCTAGTCCCGTGGCTGCACTTTGGCCTCGATTACTATAGGATTTTTATTATAAAAAGGCCGTAGCCAGGGGGGGGAGTTAAGGGGTCAAAACTACCTTATTTTAAATAAAAATTACCCCATTAAATAAAAAAACTCTTATAAGCTAGGAATTTGGTAAGTTGCAAGGCCGTAGCCAGGGGGGCCAGCCCCCCCCCCCCCCCGAAGTCCCGAAATTTAGTAGTAAAAATTAATACTAGGTTTAAAAAGTGCAAGTTAAATTATAAAATAGACAACACAACAGAGGATCCAACAACATATTTTACATTATTGTGCATTGCATGTATACTAATATTTAGTTTTTTTTAACGTCCTACTGTTTTGCACTTAAGGCTAATGAAGACGGGACCTACAGTTTTACGTGGAATCCGAACCACAGCCAACGATGTCTGTTAAGAAACCATTTAGAAAATTATTCGGGGTCAATGGGAATTAAACCCGGAACTTTTCCATTGATGGTTGCCATGACGATTGATAAAGCTTTGACGCCTTAACTACCACGGCCATCGTGGCTCCTACTAATATTTAGATTTGCTAGATTATACTACAACGTACAATACACATGGATGCAGCAGGTTACAGCCTTACTCTCTTGTGAGTTGTGGGGTTGATCTGATCTATTAAATAAGAAAACTATGAAGGTTCAACAAAATTACTTTACTGTAACAAAACAAAATCATTCATCATCCTTACATAATACAATATTTATTTACAACGGTAATTATAAGTATGTAGCTTATATATCAAAATTAAAAAAAAGCCTAAACATGGAAATTGGTGTTTAACACGTTCACTGCTACAGTACGATTTTTTTAACCGTGCCCTCGGCCAAATTGTACTAACTGAATGATAACGTTAGAAATCACTCTTGTCTACTCTAGTTTTCTCCACGAAAACTGAGCCGAGCGGCGTGAAATAGCGGAAACCGTGCTTCAATAACACTGTCATTTAATACACTTAGCAGCGATGTAAAATTATGAAACTTTCACGGATACGCAGATAAGAACCATACGATTCGTATGATGTAAAAGAAAATCCATTACAAAACCTATTTCATATTTTAAAAATCAATATTACAACAATGTACTTTAATAATGACATGAAATTTTCATACCGCTGGAAAGTTTTTTGTTTGTTGGTCAGAGACAAAGTGTTCGCGAGAAAGTTTTAGATAAAGGTCCAAATTAAATATTTTATTTGAAACATTTTTTCGTTTGACTTACGGTTTGCTCGGTACGGATGTCTGGAGTTAGATTCCGGGGAAAAATTCCTGCCTGGGGGAAGTAGGCCTGCTTGGTGTCTGGCATTTACCTTAACCACACCACAGTATTATTATTTTAATACTCGAACAAGAGACAAGTAGTCTATGACTCATTCAAGTAGTTTTTATTTCAATAATTTTATTCGAATAATTATTCAATCAATTTTGTTTGTTCAAAGTTTGTGGAACTGCCTTTACAATCCCTCCCCGCTACACCGTTGGCCCACCGAGCGGTAGCCGAGCCGAGGGCACCGTTAAAAAAATCGTATTGTACGTAAATTTTGTATTTCATATGCTAGGGAGCAGACCTTTTATTTTTTATATTTATAGCCAAAATGATTAGAAATTACTTTATTTTTTATTTTTGAACCTTTCTACGTAATAATCACTAATATTTTATAGCGGACGCACGTGTACGTCCATAGCAAATGGCTTTAAATTGGCGTGCGAAGCACGCAATGCTCTATGTATTGAAAATACTACCAGCACGGGGGTTGGCGTGCGAAGCACGCAATGCAATGTATTGAAAATACTACCAATACGGAGATTAACGAACGAAGCACACAATGCACTGTGTATTGAAAATACTCCCAATACGGGGGTTGGCGTGCAATGCACTGTGCGTCGGCCGCTTCTCATAGTGTTCAGTGTCAAGCTCACATGTGCGTCCTTAGCAGTGAACGTGTTAAAAGGGTTTAAATTCAAATCCTCGGTCCTGACCTGCCCCCCCCCCCGCCCCCAGTTTTACTGGCTACGGCCTTGATAAATACCTGACTTTGCACACAAAAATGCTTAATATTAATTACATCATTGGATTCGTCACTTTGTTTTGTACTTAGTCATATCGTAAATATATAGCACCCGTTATTACTGATTTAGAAACAAATTATATCGAGTATAAAACTAGTTTTTTTTTGTAACGTTAGATTCATTATTTTTCAGAATAAGAACTATTACGATACAATAGTCTAAATGGTTTACAACAACTTTATTGTATAAATGTATGAAGTGTGTAGTTGGGAATTTGGAATGCAGCTCGTGTATTGTAATAAAGAAAGTTGGTTCCTCTAAATACTTAGGAGTAATTTTGGATGAAGGTTTGACTTGGAAAATGCATATAAACACAATCAAATCCAACTTAAATAATATTTTGCGAGTATTCTTTTATTTGATGGATATTGTTCCAGAGCCTATTTTGCGTAAAATATATTATTCTATGGTACATAGCAGATTAGATTATGGAATTTGTTGCTGGGGAGGTACATATGTCACCAGACTTACTCCTCCAATTGTAGCACAAAAAAAGTTTGTGAGACTGATTATGCATAAAAAGGAGAAGGTTTCGTCTTTACCATTATTCAGACACCTAACTATTCTGCCTCTTAGATGTTTATACATATTTAAAGTTATGAAAGTATTTTATATAAGGAGTGGTCATTTTTCAGGTCTGAAAAGCAGAACTTCTGTTTCTTTGCTTAGACGTGGCAATAAAGCATTCGTACCCAGGGCAAAATTGTCCATACATTTCAAGTTTTGTACTTAACATCGCTCCAAGAATTTATAACCAACTTCCGGAAAATATTAAGACGTGAACAAAATTTAACAAATTTAGCAAACTGTTGAAGTGCTATCTTTTGGGCATGGATAATGTTGAGAATTTGATGAAAGTGGTTTTGTAACGGAAGAATTTTATGGTGAAACATGATAGTAAATTAAAACTTTAAAAAATAGTTATGTATGTTGATATAAGCATTTTTTACGGGTATAATGTGTCTGTTTGTATATGAAATTATATATGAATGTATGTATGTATATTGTTAAGTAAATAAATTTAGATATAAATTGTAGTTTATAGTTTGGATGCTTATTTAGAATTTTACTGAATTTGTTTAATTATTTAGCAATACGTATTAACAAGTGATTTAACTGCTCCCAAATAAAAAACCTAGAATCTTCGTTGTATTATTTTTTTCTGTGTTATGCAACCTCAAAACGGGCAAAAGCCCTTGGAGGTGCATTATTTTAATTCTTTGAAATGTAAATTTTGTTTTTTACTGAGAAGTAGGTTTTAATTTTCTTTTTAATTGTATCTAAGTTAAGTTTATTTTAAATGATTAGTATTTTTTCTGGTTTGTTTACTTGTATTCCTGTGTAAGCCTAAACACTTTTTGTTTACCAAGATGTGATTAGTTTATATTTTCTTATTTTGTCTAGCTAAGTTTATATCTTTAATTATTAGTGTTATTCTGTATTATGTTTCTGTGTTTATTTATGCTCTTATTTATGTATTCAAAGAATGAATAAACATAAATATATATATATATATATATATATAAATGTTTTCTTTTCATCACTTAGTACCTCTATCTTGTTTGTAACATTATTTGAACATTCAGATCTGTATTTATAATATTATTATTTTTGTGTGTGAAATTTTAATAGACTACTAATAGTTTTGATGAATATTCCTGTTTTAATCGCCTCTCTCACAATACTACGTCACTAACTTCTCTTCTTGTTAAAATTTCTCTAACAAGTACAAATTCTTATTAAAAATTACTAATTGCAGAACGTAATAGCACCTTTGCAAAGTCAAAGGCGATAAACATAAAAGCAATGTTTGTGGTTATAATGCTTCGTGGGGCAGTTACACACCTTTCCCGGAAAAATCGTTCGTGAAGTAAATGTCAACCCACACTTGTGTCAGTGATACAATGAAGAAATTACACCTAGTAAAACATGACTGTGTTTGCCAAATTTGATAAAAGCTTTTTATACAAAAACTTGATAACTGCAAATTAAGATAACGATTTGAATGAACTCATATAAAAGCGAGTGTAAGTACGTACGTGAGTTACATATAATATAACAGCTGATTTCCCCCATCATCTGTAATGCAAACAAAGTGTATATTATACTTTGGGGTTATGTTTACAACTTCAATCATTATAATTTCTTACATGAAGTTGATTTTTTTTTAAATATGAGTTATAGAAATAATGTATGTTATAATACGTTATAATATTTGCTTTAAGGTTAAAAACTGTACATAAATACAACCTTTTATCATCAAAACATTCGTTTATACAAATTTAAAGAAGAAATACCTATTCGTTTGACTTCGGAAACATTCGTACATCTTCGTATAACATATAAACATATTCGATTATTAATTATTTCTTCACTAAAATATTAATAACTTCTAAATCATTTGATCTATATGAAATAAAAAGCAACTAAAAGATTATATATTTATCTTTCTTTAAATTTATAATAACATACATAAATGCAAAATTTTAACAAAAATTCCTAAGGTTTTATAGTCCTTATAATTGTACACATTTACCGGGTTAAAAATCCCCGTCTGTGTAGTTAAGTTGGACTAGGTAAAGTCTGCTGTTTTTAAATAGTATGTTCTATGAATGATATACTTCTGATGTGTACCTAATTAATCCGCCTATGATTTTTCACGGGGTTTATTAGTGTTTTAAATAATGTCCAGAACATTACAGTTACTAGGCACCGAAAAGGAAAACATCTTTGACATTAATTGTTTTTATTCAGAAAAAACAATGAATTCTTAAGCAGCGTCCACACTATGCCGGGCGAGGCCGAGCGGGCTGACCCGGGCGGCCTAAGCCGGGTTGGTGTGGACGCCCCGGGCGGCTTAAAAAGCCGGCCCGAGCCGAGCCGATCCCAACCCGCAGAAAGTAGGTACAGATCAAAGGATGCCGGCCCGAGCCGAACGAAAATATGTAGTGGGGACGTGCCGAGCGGCACCGGGCGGCTTTAGTTACAATTGAGCCTCCGAACGAACTAGACGTTCTCTGGGTTCTCTTGGTGTCGAATTGAAACATAGGTAGATATAACCCGGGCGGCCTCGTTTTCGGTGTGGACGTCGTGCCGGCCCGAACGAACCCGTCCGGCTTAGGCCGCCCGGGTCAGCCCGCCCGGCCTCGCCCGGCATACTCCGGCATAGTGTGGACGCTGCTTTAGGTTTCGGAAAAGGTTTAGGTTTTTGACTTCTTTAGGCGTACCTCTCTAAAAATTGCGGGTAGTGAATCGGATTTTACCGTCACGCGTCACCCTCTACTATATACAGTACCGGTAGGCCTACACATGTGTATTAGCAGAGTGTATAGTTTACTTGGTAATAAATCTGAAATGATCATTGTGCTTCCTCATTTCGTAACTTGTGTTAAAATAGTTTACTTGGTAATACCTCTGAAATGGACATTGTATTTCATAAATTGCGTTTTTATTCGATATTTTCTATACTTTTGAAGTGGAAATCAGAATAAGTTTACACTTCTCCCGCTTGGTCTTATTTATTTAATAGGTTGAAAATGAGTACTAACTACTGGAGTATTGTAATAACCTTCTGAAGATGGTGACTATGTCATCGAACTGTACATACGAGTAATTTAATAAACATAATTTGTTGGCTAACTTGTTTTAGTAATTGTTTGTATATTTATCTTTCGGGGTTTTCAAAACCTTAGCAGTGAATATTTGTCACTTCTGCACTCTTTAATTTTGTTTTTAATATTAATATTCATAAAATTGACAGTTTAATAAGTTGCTAAAGTTGACGGTTTAATATATTGCTAAAGTTGACAGTTTAACATGTTGCTAAAATTGACAGTTTAATATGTTGCTAAAATTGACAGTTTAATATGTTGCTAAAGTTGACAGTTTAATATGTTGCTA
>JAGFPH010001077.1:264666-287886 GCA_018207615.1 Philaenus spumarius
ACGTTCTTAAGTTACAAACTAACAGACATTGTGTTTTATATGATTTAAAGAGTGGAGAAAACTGCATGAAAATAGGACTATAAAGTACTTACAAATTAAGAACAGATAGGCCCTAGACGTTATGTTTTATATGATTTTGAGAGTGGAGAAAACTGAATGAAAATAGGACTATAAAGTTTTTAAGTTACAAACTAACCGACAGACTAAAGACGGACGTTTTGTTTTATATGATTTAAAGAGTGGAGAAAACTGCATGAAAATAGGATTATTTGTTTTATATGATTTAGAGAGTGTAGAAAACTGAATGAAAATAGGACTATAAAGTTCTTAAGTTACAAACTAACAGACAGACAGACGTTTTGTTTTATATGATTTAAAGGGTGGAGAAAACTGAATGAAAATAGGACTATAAAGTTTTTAAGTTACAAACTAACAGACAGACAGACGTTTTGTTTTATATGATTTAAAGGGTGGAGAAAACTGCATGAAAATAGGACTATAAAGTACTTACAAATTAAGAACAGATAGACGTTTTGTTTTATATACTTTAGAGAATGGTGAAACTGTATGACAAACTAACAGAGGAACACACTTTGTGTTTTATATACTTTAGAGAGTGGAATACAGCATAAAAATCGGTTTATATTTTGTGAAGTTATAAACTAATAGGCAGACAGAGTGATGTTAATCTATACATTATACTAGTGGACCTGGCAATACTTCGCTATTGCTTTATTTAATTTTAAGGGTAGTTATCCCACTTCATCCCTTTGACTTAAGTAATCAAATTGCAATTTAGTTTTATATCAATTTAAAATTAAAATAAATAATTTTAGATTTATAGTTTGTAGGAATTTAGTGCAATTTGTTTGTTTAAATAGGGGTATCTATTTCACAATATAACAATGGTTCTAAGGAGCTTACTTTTCGTCTGTCTGCATATGTTTTTTTACAAAATAATTTATATCTAGAGAACGGTTTGAATGAGTTCAAACTTGACATGAAGTTATACCTAGCAATGATCTATTTTAAGTAAAATAAGCTATTATATCCAGTCATGCGTTTCAAAATGGCGACCGTTTGGAAATTTCAAACCTGACTCACCCAAAAACCGTACATTTTAACAACAAAAATTTCAAGACAATATTTTTGTAACCCTTTTCATTCTGTATCGGATGGTATAACTGTCAAAACAATCGGATGAAGGATAATAGCTAAGTTATGTGTAACAATTGGTTTGTTCAACCCGGCATCCTACACCAACAAAGTAAACAACAATATTGTAGTATGTACATATGCTGTTATTATCTTTAACTTAACTGTTATCTTTCATCCGATTGTTCTGACAAATACACGATCCGGTAGGGAACTAAACGAGCTACAAAAAGGTGTCCTGACATTTTTTGTTAAAATGTACGGTTTGTGGGTAAATTAGATTTGACATTTTCAAACAGTCGCCATTTTGAAACGACTGATTGGATATAACCGTTTATTTTAAGTAAAGTAGATCATTGTTAGCTATAACGTCATGTCAAGTTTGGACTCAATCAGTCAAACCGTTCTCTAGATATCAATCATTATGTAAAACACGCATACAGACAGACGAAAAGTAAACTCCGTGGACCCATGTTTATACTGTGAAATATGTTTGTCTTGATACGAGGAACAAATCCACAAAAGGGGACCAGAGAGTTCGCGGACATCCTGTATATAAAGGTAAATAATTATGGTGTAGATTGTACTTACCGCTCCTTAAATTCAAATCCTTCGCTATACCATCCCAGATCTGTTGTTTCAGCTTAGGTCTCATGTAGTCCAGGTTTTTCGGATCGTACAGCATTGCATTGGGTTTCACCGCCTCGATGATCTCTTCCTCCATTGTATAGCCAACTACGTGACACGAACACCTTCACTGCCTGGCGCAGACTGAGGCAGGCGCAGACGTGACCTTCACTATTCACTGCCTTGCTTGCTTTACTATAATATGCGCTGTTGCCTGTCGTTGCGGCGGACACAGAAACCTACGCTTCGCTGCTTTGCGACGTTGCGCGTGCTGCGTCGCGTATATGTTTTAACATGCGTCAAACTTTTCGGAAATGTTTTTACCCACCTGGTCCTCTTGTGTTTCCGTCGTGTTGAAATAACTACTAAGAGAACAAACAAAATATACCTTCTTGATGATAAAGTCTAAGAAAAGTTTATTCGCCATAAGGATACATTAATCTGAAAACCAGAACGTGACTTAGTTTACGACACGACTCTAGTTTATTCCCACAATCTAGTTGTGGGATAACTTAAATAAAACGATCCAATATAATACATCCAACATTTACGAATGTTTTTAAATAGCTTTAGAGTCTCAAATTTGAACGTAAGTGTATATTATACAGGGTGTTCCTTAAATACTACGCCAAACTTCTGGAGTAGGTCCCTTACACAAAAATAAATAAAAAAATGGTACCAGGAACTCTCACATACTTTCTCACAAACATAAACAGATTCACTGTGACTTCATAATTATTGTAGGTGGGGTAGGAGAGGTGACTTATTAAAATAGGAGATTATCTAATAAATATTATTATCTAGAGAGAAAACTATTCGATCGATTTCGAACAAATTTGCACCAAACACGTCAATTAGGGCTGAATAGATGCACGAAAAACGGTTTTGAAAATTTTTGAAAAACAACCCCCTCCCCCTTGGATCCGTGTCTGTATTGGATTACTCTATTCATTTTACTTTCTCAATATACTATATAGTACGGTATAGAGAAAGTATAGTGATCGCAAAAAAATCGATGTTGAGATTTTTGTGGAAATATCCGTTTTGGGACCCCCGAGTCCAAAAAAGTGGTTTTTACAAAATGTCTGTCTGTATGTATCCAAAGCTAGAGACAAAACTTTTCGA
Organism: Philaenus spumarius; assembly: GCA_018207615.1. NCBI lineage: Eukaryota > Metazoa > Arthropoda > Insecta > Hemiptera > Aphrophoridae > Philaenus > Philaenus spumarius. The sequence goes on from JAGFPH010001077.1 coordinate 267,574, forward strand.
TCGATTTCGAACAAATTTGCACCAAACATGTCAATTAGGACTGTATCGATGCACGAAAAAAGGTTTTGAAATTTTTTTTAAAACAACCCCGTTTTTGGCCAAAAAACCTCCAAAAAATCAGTTATTATTTTTTTATAAAATAAACGGCTCTAACGATTTTGATAAAATTTTGCTTATTTGTAGCACTTAATGTACCCTACCATATGCAACAAACCGCATATTTATACAAATTCTCATTCAGCTAATAATAATTATTATTATTAGTTACTCTCTTACTTTAATGTATCCCCTCTCCTACTTTAATACAATTATGAAGTCACAGTTTATTGTTAAACAGATTCACTGTGACTTCATAATTAATTGTATTAAAGTCATATTTAAAAATATGTTTGTGAGAAAATATGTGCCAGTTTCTGGGACCGTTTATTTTTTTTAATATAAGAGTTTTAAACAAATTCAATGCTAAATAAAACTATTTATATTCATATTAAAATATAGACGCATTACCGACAGGAAATATAGAAGGATAGTCGAAATTTTTTTTACTAAATCAGGAAAACATTTGGATTATTAATTCTTTTAATACTAGGGGAGACTCCTGCCAAACATGGGCGTTCATATGATAATTTCTAGAGGGGGGTGGGGGGCTAGACCGGGGTATGGGGCTTAACACGTTCACTGCTAAGGATGCACATGTGAGTTTGACACTGAACACTATGAGAAGCGGCCGACGCACAGTGCATTGCACGCCAACCCCCGTATTGGTATTATTTTCAATACACAGTGCATTGCGTGCTTCGCACGCCAACTCCCATGTTAGGAGTATTTTCAATACACAATGCATTGCGTGCTTCGCACGCCAACCCCTGTACTGGGAGAATTTTCAATACACAGAGCATTTTGTAAAAAAATAAAATAAGTATAAAATCAAACAGCACATAACATGTAAAACATATTTTAGTGCAAATCTCTTTAAAGAAAAATACCTGACTATAATTAATAATATACATATTTTCCTTTCCCTGATAGCTGGGGGGGGGGGCATGGCCCCCTCTGCCCATAGGTATGGGCGCCAATGCTGCCAAATAACCTTTTCGACATAGTTAATATGGTGCCGGACATTAGACCACACGGACATTCGACCACATATGAAAATATGCGGACATTCGACCACACTTTTGGGGCAACTACCTGGGTTGGGTCAGCTAATGAAATGTAAATATTACTCGCCAGACAATCCACCACATTTTTAAGGAAGGGTGGGGGGGGGGGTTGGAAGATATTAAATGGGATGGTCGTAGGCCCAAGGGCTGGTGCATCCGCTACTACTACACTAGCCTACTTCAAGACTAACTACACTACTCCGTCTCGTCCTTATAATAAGTTTTGCCAAATTAGTTTATTATATCACAGGTAAATCTAACCTAACCTAACCTAACACGGTACTGGGTGCGGAACGGGCCCACCCCCTAATACTTTGGCCAGTTATCCAAAGGGTTACACTTTACGGAAAATCATAAAAAATTATTCACTTTAACCGACCATCCCCTTTAATATCTTCAAACCCCCTCCCCCAACCTTCTTTAAGGGTGTGGTGGATTGTCCGGCAAGGAATATTTACATATCCCTAGCAGACCCAACCCAGGTAGTTGCCCCAAAAGAGTGGCCGAATGTCCGCTGTGGTCGAATGTCCATGTGGTCTAATGTCCGGTCACCAGTTAATATATTGCACTTAAATAGTTGTTCAACTCTGCACTATAACAATGGTTTTTGAGGTTATTCTAAATCAATCGAAAGCCCTTTGCTTTATATTGTGTGTTTGAGGGAGTCCTTCATGCTATAAACATTAAAAAGTGGTACTAGCATAAGGTTTTGCGACATCCAAATTAATGATTCCCCCTCCAGCATTTGCGTCCAATTTTGTCAAAATCAAAGCAAACAATATGCTAGTGGGCTCATTTGGTGATCATTTTCAGTGCTTTGTATTATTCAAACACCTAAAGCTTATCATGAAAACCAATAAAACTAATGATGTGCATACAGTTTCTTGATTTGACTGACATGATCTATTCACCAGTGCACAGTTGGTAAACCCTCAGACTTCATAACAATAAATACTTTCTAATAAAACTCTAAAATGGTCACATTTAATTGCGATAAAGGTCACAAACATGTCTTAATGTGGTTTGGGTTAATGTACATTCAAAGGCGAACAGTACTCCAACCAAAGCACTGTAGTGTATAAAAGTTTAAATTCATTTTTATTTGTAGGATTGGCAACACTGCTACCATCCCTTTCAAGCATTCATCACTGTCAAGTCACCCTCTTTTCTTAGTCTTCCTTACCCCTACATCTGTCAATTTAGGCCTAGATCAGTAAATACACTCGGTTCTAATAACATTGACTTCCACAAATTGATACGATCCGTCGATTATCGTTGGTGATACGTTGTAGACATAAAGTGATTGTGGTAGGTTAGGTAGTCTATATTAAAGGTTATTATACGCTAAATTAAACATAATTTAAGTATTGTACGATGTGTTTACAAAATGCACCTTCGAGAAGTGATTCATGATAACTAAATAATACAAATACCTATAAATATATTATTGTTCTGGCCATTAGCACATTTTTGGAACGAAGTTGAACGCAGGTTGCGATAGGAGCTAAAAAATAGAAAATGTAATGCGTAACGAAAAAAGTGTTATTAATTGGTTGCTATGGCAACGACAAAATATAAAATACGAGTAACGAAAAGGCGTTATCAAATTGGTTGCTATGGCAATGACTGTAAATACATTCAAGAAACATGTGTTCTGGTTCATCAATTTAAATTAAGGTTCGGCTCTCCACATTCAAAACTACGATATTGGGTACCAATTTCAATGTTAAATAACCAAAACATACCTTCACTATTAAGCATATTTTTGTGCTGTTTTTGTTAAAAAACGAAAGCTGTATTTTTTTTCTTAAAGTAAAATAGATTGTGGGTGTTGATTGCTAAGGATTTTTGCAATATCTCTTTTTGCAACTGAGTAAAAAATTTATAAAGTTTACTATTTTTTACTATATATATCATACGTTTATGAAAACAATAAAACGGATTCTGAAAATGTATTCGGCAATCAACATCCGCATATGACAGTACTTCAAAATGAAACCAAATTTTTAAATTTATTCCACGAATTAACGGAAAAAATGACTTATTCTGTAGCATTGCTCTTATGGGAATAAGATTTGAGACGATCGGTTCCGTCCGGCGTAGTTCAGATATTATCGTCAAGCGCTGAAATACATTCAATAAACATAAAATGTTGGTTCATCAGACTAGGCCTAAAATTATTGTGTGTAAGTTATATTTTATTTATTTTACCTGCCTTAACGGCAACATACACACACTAATTTTAGGTCAGGCTAGAAAGTAATTTTAAGTCTAGGCCCTAGGCCTAACCTAAAATTATTGTATGTTTGTTGCCGTTAAGACAGGTAAAACATACAAACATCAAATTAAACATACACACAATCATTTTAGGTTAGGCCTAGACTGATGAACCAACATGGTATCGAAAAAGCGTTATCAAATTGGTTGCTATGGCAATGACTGTAAATACATTCAAGAAACATGTGTTCTGGTTCATCAATTTAAATTAAGAGAAGATCGGTTCCGTCCGGCGTAGTTCAGATATTATCGTCAAGCGCTGAAATACATTCAATAAACATAAAATGTTCGTTCATCAGTCTAGGCCTAAAATTATTGTGTGTATATTTTATTTATTTTACCTGCCTTAACGGCAACATACACACACTAATTTTAGGTCAGGCTAGAAAGTAATGTTAAGTCTAGGCCTAACCTAAAATTATTGTACGTTTGTTGCCGTAAGACAGGTGAAACATACAAACATATCAAATTAAACATACACACAATCATTTTAGGTTACGTCTAGACTGATGAACCAACATTTTATGTTTATTGAATGTATTTACAATGAATGGACATTTAATTGTGTTTACCATCTTAACTTTGATGTTATAATTAATTCTACACCTTTATTATAACATTAAACTTATGGAAACGGTAAATATTTGTATAAAAAACTATCTAATAATAAACGGGAATTGAAAGATTAAAATTATGTATGTACGAGTAAAAAGAATTTAAGAAAAGGCTTGATGAACTTCGTTCCAGACGGGGATCCCACGACCGCACACATTTACTTTTTTTGTATGATTCCAACCAAAATTGTTAGAATAAAGTCAATAAAATCTGTTCCTTTCCTCGAAATTTGTACGAACTCAAATAAAGCCAAACCCTTTTGGTACGGTTTACTAGGTCACCTGAAATGTCTTTTATGGTAGTCCGAAATTTGCCCCTCAGGAGAAAATGGGGAATTTTTGAGGACATTGAACAGTTTTACATGAGAACCCGCATCTTCACAACATGTCAAATTAAAGGGCAAACAGAAACTAAATGAATGACACTTACAAAACATATTTCTATAACCCTAACTATAGTGATGGAACAACATGTATTTGAGATTTGTATTAGCATAAAATATTGAAATGCGTTTAAAAAAGTTTAAATTTCAGTTAAAAATTCGTTCCTATTCAAAGTATAAAGCACATATTTCACTGTGTTTCTAAAGCTTTATTTTATGAAATAGCGATTTTATAATTTAAAAACCACAAATCCATTTTATGCCGCTATTTTTGCCAGGGTCATCTAAAAATAACGATCTGCGAACGCCATTAATTTTTTTCTCTTTAATTTAACATTTTACTAGATACGGTCCCCCTTTTGAAAATTTGATCCGGAAAGATGCGCGCACACACCATTAAAGCGGAAATATGCGCATACTTGGGATGGTTGCTACCTGGTTGACAGGTCTTTGAAAATATTTTGATGCCGGAAATTTGCGAACACTCTAACTTCGCGGACAATAAAAAACTTATTTATTAACACTTTCAGTGCGGGCCTGAAATCACCTTCTTACCTGTCTGACGGACAACTTTTTTGTTTAAATTATGAACATATTTTGTTAAATTTATGCTAATAATAATTTATTATTTCTTTATTAACAACTAGGGGAAACCCCTGCGTGCTCCGCACGCCAACCCCGTTGGAACCTTCTATACGCATAATCATGTTTTGTTTTCTTTAGCCTATAACAAAGGTGTAGGATTAATATTAACCCCAAAGTTAAGATGGTAAATAATATTAAATGTTCAAATCAAATTATGTCGTATATTTTATAACATTTAGTTATAATAACGAAAGAACCAGCAAGGCTCAGGTCTACACTTTAAAACCCCAACCTAAAAGCTAGAAATACAAAAATAAAAGGTTTTAAGCTTTAAAATATCTGAAAGTTTGAAATCTGCTGTTACTGGAAATATTGGAGCAAGTAGCTATTTTATTCAATTGGTTGCTATGGTAATAATTTTAAATACATGTGTTTTTTTTATCAGTCTAGGCCTAACCTAAGAATTGTTCCGACTAAATTTACAAATATGAAATAAAAAAAGGTATTTATCAAAATGCATTATAGCCTATGTTACTCAGGGATAGTGTAGGTTTTTATTAGTAAAACAATTTTTTCAATCGGTTCAGTAGTTCCAGAGATTACCCCCTACATGCAAAAAAAAAAAAAAAAAACTTTACCTCTTTATAATATTAGTATAGATAATACTCGATTTTTAATGACTTCCCTTTAATGTAGTACATGTACTACATCCGTAGGTTAGGTTAGATTAGGTTAGGTTAGGTTTAACAAAATATGTTCATAATTAAAACAAAAAAGTTGTCCGTCAGACAGGTAAGAAGGTGGTTTCAGGCCCGCACGGAAAGTGTTAACTAAATAAGTGGTTTATTCCCCGCGAAGTTAGAGTGTTCGCAAATTTCCGGCATCAAAATATTTGCAAAGACCTGTCAACACCTAATCAAGTAGCAACCATCCCTAGTGTGAGCATATTTCCGCTTTAATGACGTGTGCCCACATTTCCGTGTGCGCATCTTTCCGGTGACCGTTTGGATTTACTTGCATTCCCTTAAAAAAATGGCTCATATAAGTTCATACAAAAATTTAAGTTAAGGAAATATACTCAAACAAATTTTGGTTGTCGTTTACAAAAGGATAATAGCATAGATCATGAATAATAAAATAGATCATGCATGCTTACGGGGGCTGTGTGCCGAAAAAAGGTTGTCGCGAAAATAGTGCATGATTGCGCCGCGAGGTAGCGCTAGGGAGAAATCATTGGTAGCATTGGTGTTTCACACAGCTTCCGTCGTTTCCCCAATAGATAGCGCCACTATCGTCGAATTTCCAGTGGAACGAAATATTGCATCAAAAGGATAATAGTTTGATCAGTAATTTTTTGTAAAGGTAGAGTTTAGAGGTCTTATTCCAAGACAAAGTATGATACTTGGTATATTAATAAAACAGTCACGTCAAGGATTCTACTAGGTCTTTAATTAGATCTACTCCCCGACCATTTATCTGATACTACAGCTCAACAAAATCCTCTTTAAAATAATCTTTACACTGACGGATTAATAAAACAATTGTCACTCATAGTAAACCTACACATGCTTGGACGCAATGATAAGACGTGACCTTGGTCAGATTGATAAGCTACGGACAAGATAAGATTAGGATGAAACTGCGAACTAAGCTTTATTAACTGAAATGTTGCAACACACATTTGTCTATGAAATGGATATAATGCCTCCGAAAACAGAAGACGTCATGTGTACGAAATAATGTCATAGCAAAATTATAGCATGAATAATATTGTATAGACCAGGGAAGTTAGACCAAAATAACTAAATATTTTCCTACAGCACCGATCGAGATGCGGTTTTCGGCATTGTATTCGGAGAAGTATCAGGAAAAAGTCTTCATATGATACCTTGTCGGCAGACAAAAAGTGCATTTTGGGAATGCATAAAGTGCATCATTTCCCATAATTTATAAAAATTGTTTGAATTTATGAAAACTTATCGAAATTTGTATACAAGGGTTTTGGGGGTCGCAGATTCCGAATCTGTCCTTGAAAAATATGTCCGACCCCCTTGGGGGCAAGGGGTGCACTTCGGCAAGAAATCAAAGGGCTCAGTAAATCAATCGGGGGTTATTGGAGTCGGTAATTCCAAATCTGCACTTCAAAAATATGTCCGATTGGCGTGGGGGTAGGGGGGTAAAACATTTGAAGGCCCACTGATCGACTCTACTGCAATGAGAGCGCTTCACTTTGTTACTTTTTGCCGTAGTGCCCTCTCTCCCCTGCCCCCATGGGGGTCCCATGGCGATTGGACTTATTTTTGAAGGGCAGATTCGGAATTACCGACCCCCAATAACCCCCGTGTGTACATTTTCGAGTAATTTACTGAGCCCTTTGATTTTTTGCCGAAGTGCCCCCCTGCCCCCATGGGGTCCCAGGGTGGCAAGGACAGATTCGGAATCTGCGACCCCCCAAACCCCTATATATAAATTTTAATAAGTTTTCATGAATTCAAACAATTTTTATAAATTATGGGAAATGATGCACTTCTAGATGCACTTTATGCATGCCCAAAATGCACTTTTTGTCTGCCTACAAGGTATTATATGTAGACTGTTTTCCTGAGACCTCTCCGAACACAATGTCGAAAACCACATTTCGATCGGTGCTGTAGAAAAATATTTAGGATTTATTGTCTAATTCCCCTGGTCTAGTAAATCCTAACGTATAGCCTATTTATTTCAATTTAAAAATCTAACCTTCAATTGTGTCCCAACTGCGTTGTTTTCTAAAAAAAGATCTGACTTTAGAGAACTTCTTTAATAGAAACAAAAACAAATTAATTCAAAGAAGAATGAATTGAATTTGGCGGAGATAAAACATAGCCTTAAGATATTATAATAGTTTGTATTCAATTTGAAATGTGTTTACTGATTTTAAATTTTATTGTATCAGCAACACCTCACCACACATACCGGCACCGGCACGCTGACAAGACAAATATCAATAATATTTGTCTAGAATAACTGAGAAGAAGATTCACGAGGTCAGAGGGGAAATGGATTGATTTCTTAACTAGGGGATGTTTCCCCTACGGCTTAATCTTCTTAATGGTTGTCTATTAGTTCAAATATCAAAACTTGAAAACAAAACTATCAATCTTTGTTATTAATAGCTGCAGAGCTTTTGTAAAGCCTAAGAAATATCGCTAAAATGGGGGCACTGCGTCTTCTCTTTGTAGTCTCTACTATAATTTTTGTCGAAATGTTTTCAGAGAGTCGTAGAGGACCATCTTCTAACAAATATTATTTAATAAAGATGACCAACTCTATATAACACTAAGGGGGACCCCTGCGTGCTCCGCACGCCAACCCCGTTGGAACCTTCTATACACATAATCATGTTTTGTTTTCTTTATAACAAAGGTGTAGGATTAATATTAACCCCAATGTTAAGATGGTAAATAATGTTAAATGTTCAAATCAAATTATTTCGTATATTTTATAACAGCAGTTATGATGATAAAGATTGAAAGAACCAGCAAGGCTCAGGTCTACACTTTAATAAAAACCTAACCTAAAAGTTAGAAATACAAATAATTGCTTCAAAGTTTGAAATCACCTGTTAATGGAAATATTTTAGCACACAGATGTTTTATCTGTTATTGGGTGAAGTGAATAAAACGAAGTATCTAAGGGTTAGGAACTACTCCTTAGATCTAGCAATCTCTAAAAACGGAGTGGATAAACGAATTCTAGCTTGAGGTAGAACAAGCTAAGGCAAAGTTAGATATGTCCGGGAAAAATTAAGCAAATGCTAGGGGTAGCGCGAGCTAAGGTTAGAACTGTCTAGGGACATGTTGTGGAGAACAGAACAGTAGACAACAATTTTTGGTATTTTTTTCAAAGACACACAAACACAGTTCACCAAAATTGGAAATCTTCTTTTTAGTTGACCGAAACATCTTTCGACGATTACTCTTTCCTTAGCGTGATTCAAATTGAAGTTTCTTTCTGCAGCATTGTTTGGGGGTTTAATTGGTGTGATCAAGCACAGTGAAATCCCATAACCTGAATCACCAAATAGACAATCACTTCCATCAAAAGTGACATCAAGCTCCTAATTTCACTCCTACGCCAAATCCTAGCATCGTGAACGCTCCCTGGCCATTCTGTACACCCGCTTGTAAACTTTTCATTTCCATCAACCTGTAGCCTGAACATTTGTGCTGGTAAACCCTTTTGTATTGACGTGTACATTGCCATGGAAGGGTGGTTTTTTTAATTTTCATGTGTGTGCAATCCAGAGCTCCTATCACAGTTGGCATACGTAAACGCCGTTGCCAAACAATTTTATCTTCATTTATTTCGTTAATTGTTGTTGGAAAACGAATCCAATGATGAGCTCTGGAAACTATCTGATTTACCACTTCTTTCACAGTTGTGCACGCTGTGGTCTTGTGAACTCTAATATCTTCGCCAATCTCTGACTGAAAACCAGGATTACCAAACGCAAGAATACTTCCATTTTCTTTCTTGACGACAGACCGCCACCTCGCGTTTCTGTTTAACCTAAAAATTCTGCGGCTAAAAAATCAACACTTTCACTTTGAAATCTTGATAATTGTTTACAATTACGAGGGGACACATCCCTTCGTTCGAGGTAGGTCTTACGTTGACGCACCTGCATAAATGCCGCCATGTCGGAGGACAAACAACGACTGACTAAAAACCTAGCATGCCTTGGACCAGGCTAGGAATTTCCTAAGATAGTTCTTACCTCTGAAGCTAGAAGCATCTCTTTATTCACTTCGTTTCCAAGCATTTGCTAGGCCTTCCGGAAAACCCTAGCTCGATCTAGGGCTAGACAAGTCTAACTAATTTTAATCAATTACATCTTAGCATTTGCTTGAAAACCTTACACTTAGCAAGTTCTAGCTTTTATTCACTTCACCTATTTTATTCAATTGCTTGCTATGGTAATAAATGTAAAAATACATGTGTTGGTTCATCAGTCTAGGCCTAACCTAAGATTTTTTCCGATTAAATTTACAAATATTGAAATAAAAAGTTTTTTTTTATCAAAATGGATTGTAGCCTATGTTACTCAGGGATAGTGTGGCTTTTTATTAGTAAAACTATTTTTTTCAATCGGTTCAGTAGTTCAAGAGTAGGCCTACCCTCTAAATACAAACAAACAAACACATTTTAGCTCTTTCTAATATTAGTATAGATTACACTTTTAAATAAAGCTCTGTCACTGACTTTTAACTATCACCAATAGTTATATAGTTATTAGTTGAATGGGTCAGAAGCAAAGTGGTACAAGTCAAGAAAATTTAAAAAAATTACTTATTCCACAGTTTCGATTGGTAACACTTACTAGTATCTGTTAGATAGGTATAGGTTTGATCTTTCGGCATCTAAACCCTTAGTTTGTGTTTGTTTTGTACAGTCTATCACGTTATACTTTTAGTTCGATACTTTTGAAGCCCAGTGTATTATTTTGTGTACACAAATTAAATGTCAAATTATGTAAAAACCTATATAAATACAGTTTATAACCTGCAATTTTTGACACTAAACTGTGAACTGTGTTTATACTTATAGTGATTGTAAGGTATCTCAAGCTAAGCGATATTATTAGAAATATAGGATGAGTACTATTTAACAAGGTTTTATTTGCTACAGTTTCGAAGTAGGCCTATTTATTTCCTAAACGCTTAGGAAACGGTCTTATTACATGTTTAATGGACATGAGCACAAGCTTATGCTTTACATTCATATATGTTGAAGGTTTTACTTTAAAAAGAGACGGATAAGCAATTGTTCTACTTCATTCATAAACCTTATTGAAAGAAACACTACAATCATTGTTGATCATAACATCAGCTGTTCACAGTGACGTTGCAAAAAAGAAGCAACGTATTATTTATATACTGTTGTAGTTAGATATTCACAGACTATAGATAGATTTATTTAACGGCGACCTGCGCGAAAAATCTGGCGCATGTAGGGGAGGTAGTTGAAGGCCCCCCACCACCATCGACATACCGGCCGGTGCTCTGCTTAGTTTGCCACATTAAGGGAAAGTGGTGGTGCGAAGAGGAGGGGAAGTAGTGTGGGGGTTGGAATACCCTCCCTCGCCACTATCTCCTTCTCTCTCGCACAAGTACTTAAAATAGGCCGCCGTCTAATAAATCCATCTATAATGAGCTATATGGTCCAAAACTGTAGATGATGAGTAGAATCTAATCTATACTAATATTATAAAGAGGTGAAATTTGTTTGTATGTAGGGGGTAATCTCTGGAACTACTGAACCGATTGAAAACATAGTTTTGCTAATGAGCTACACTGTCCCTGACTAACATAGGCTTTAGTTCATTTTGATTTAAGGGTTGAAACAACCCCTAAAACAATAAATATTAATTGGTTTACTTTCCTTAAGGCTCGTGTTCCGAAATCCAAAACTTTGAAGTTGGCTACCAATTTCAATGTTAAAATAACCTAACCAAACCTTCACTTTTAAGCATATTTTTGTGTTATTTTCGGCAAAAAACGAAAGCTGTATTTTTTCTTTAAGTAAATAGATTGTGGGTGTTGATTGCTAAGGTTGTTTCGGTATTTTTTTTGCAACTGAGTAAAAATTAACAAAGTTTACTATTTTTTACTATTTATATCATACGTTTATGAAAACAATAAAACGGTTTTTGAAAATGTATTCGGCAATCAATGTATTCGGCATATGACAGTACTTCAAATTGAAACCAAATTTTTAAATTTATTCCACGAATTAACCGGAAAAATGACTTATTCTGTAGCATTGCTCTTATGGGAATCAGATTCAATATGGCGGACAGGGTATCCCCCGCTTAAAGCCAGAGAGCTGAAATTTTGACCATTTATTTATCCCAAACCATTTCAAGTTACCCGACCTTTTCAATACCTGGTTTACGGTACCTGATTCTAAATTGGCCAAATTGGTTGCAAATAAACGTGTTTTGGTTAATTGTAGACCTAACCTAAAATTATGTTCAGTTTTTTATCCAAATCAGCTGTTTTATTTATAATTTGTAACAACCGATGTTTGAATTGAATTATAATATTGGTTTAGTAAGCATTTTTAGTTAATTTTTGTCCCGTGTCTGCTTTTAGTATGTCTTTCTAACCTAAAAAATCTGTTGGTTTAGAAGAATAACTGATATAAATGTGCAAAGTAAAGTTGCTACGGTAATGGAACTAAACAAGCATGTGTTGCTAAGAATTTTATCTGAACAGCTGTTTTCGTGGGAAATGGTCTTCAGTTTATAGAAAAAAGATTGTTAAATTTTCCCGAATTTGAAAATTTTCCGGGAAACTTTTCAAATTATTCATTCCATAAAAACCTAATTCGGACTATTACGAACATTTTACAACACAAAATAGCCAAATTGGTCCATTCGTACTCAAGTGATGCGCTTACCAACGACCAGCATTTCATTTTTATTGTATAGACTAGTTACATAATCTATACTAATATTATAAACAGTTAAAATTTGTTTGTTTGTATGTAGGGGGTAATCTCTGGTACCGCTGAACCGATTGAAAAAATAGTTTTACTAATACAAAGCTACACTATCCTTGAGTAACATAGGCTAGAATTAATCTTGATTTAAGGGTTGAAACAGCCCCTAAACAATAAATATTAATTTTTATGCTTTCCTTAAAGCTAGAAAGCAGAAAGTTTTTACATTTATTTCTTATAAGATACATAAAAAAGGCATACTAGATTAGCAATTTGTCGCGTTGTGCTAAGGGGTGAAAATGTGATAACAACCCCTAAAACGATACAAATTCATTGTTATATTTTCTTTAAAGTTAGTGAGTTGAAAATTTGTACATTTATTTGTTACAACATACATAAAAAATCATAGATTGACATTTTGTCGCGTACTGCTAAGGGGTGAAAATGTAGTAACAACCCCCCCTATAAAAAAGGTTGATTGATACTTTCCTTGAAGCTAGAGAATAAACCCTTAACAAATTAAGGAGTTTAAAAATAAGGAACCTCTGTGTTAAATCCTAATTAAAAATAAATAAGACATTAGAATTTAATAGTAGGCTTATTTATATAAAATAACCTGTTTGCATTTGCTTCGACAAGAGTCACCGTGGGTGTTAGCGAGCGAAACGAGCAGACGAGGAGCCCTCTATAAACGTGTAGAAGAAAGTAATTTTCCATGAAAATATTTGTTTACAATAAATGCTAAGCTGGCGGGGCCTATATATGTATTTAGCCTTGTAGAAACAGAGTGAAAGTTTTGATGGCGACGTTGCCACATTGTAAAGTTATGCAACTTTTACTTCGATTTAAACACAAGTACTTTGCACTGGACAGCTGATCTGCAAAGGTGAACTGTTATCGTAAATCTTTGAATCAATAAATTGTATATTTTTTTGTATTTGTATTGGTACTAGTTATTAGATCAAGTACATTTTAGACAGTCCATTGTAACAAAAAATATAAAGACACCTTTTTAGCAGCCCTTTTGATTCCCTATCGGATGGCTTACAGTCAAAACAATCGGATGAAGTATAATAGTTAAGTTATGTGTAATAATTGGTTTGTTCAACCCGGCATCCTATACCAACACAGTAAACACAACAATATTGTATGTACATAATATGCTGATATTATCTTTAACTTAGAGTAGCTACTACACTTCATCCGATGGTTTTGGCAATTGCACCATCTGATAGAAAATCAAAAGGGCTACAAAAAAAGGGGTCTTGATTTTTTTGTTATGTTTTGAGTAATTTTGGTTTGAAATTTTCAAACAGCCGCCATTTTGGAACGCATGATTGGATTTAATAGCTTATTTTTCTTTATATACAGGGTGTACCAGGAAGAAACGGAAAGAATTGCAGGACGGGTTCTACTGGTGAAAATAATGAAAAAAGTTCCTATAAACATAGGTCCGAAAACGCTTCGTTTTCCAGATATCCGCCATTTTGTTTTTTGTACAAAATAATTCATATCTAGAGAACGGTTTGACTGATTGAGTTCAAACTTGGTATGAAGTTTAAAATGATAATGATATACCTCAAGAAAAATAAACGATTAAATCCAATCATGCGTTTCAAAATGGCGGCTGTTTGAAAATTTCAAACCTAAATTACTCCAAAACCAATACTTTTTTGGCCTGATGCACGAAAAAAGGTTTAGAACATTTTTGAAAAACAACCCCTTTTTGGCCAAAACCCTCCAAAAAATCAGTTTTTTTTTTAAATAAAAAAACGGCTCTAACGATTTTGATAAAATTTGGTTTATTTGTAGCCCTTAATGCATCCTACCATATGCAAAAAACCGCATCTTTCTAAAAATTATCGTTTAGTTAATAATAATAATAACTGATTTGGGGGGGGGGGGTTGGCCGAAAATGGGGTTGTTTTTAAAACCCGTTTTAAACCTTTTTTCGTGCATTTATACAGGCCTAATTGACGTGTTTGGTGCAAATTTGTTTGAAATCGATCGAATAGTTTTCTCTCTAGATAATAATAATAATATTTATTATCTGTTTAATAATTTAAATATGTTTGTGAGAAAGTATGCGCCAGTTCCTGGTACCGTTTATTTTTAAGGTGATGAGTTAATCTTCTGTCTAACTAGAATCAGTATAACAGCATTATTTACAGAAAGTTTACATAAAATACGCCATTTTCAATAAAAAAAAAAAACCACAATGCACCAACGCAAGTGTAAAGCGAATGATTTGCTTCGACTTCGGTGATGTGGAACTACCTTGGAATTATCGTCCAATGCTGCCAACTTGCAAATAATTGTTATAGTTATATAGTTGTATTGCTGAGACTGCGGATTGCAGACAGAGGTGGGGATGTGCTTGTCCAAGCCTAACGGACAACGAACCTGTTCTGATGACGTCACGCCGATACGTGTAGCAGTGTAAATTTTGCTTCAGTTTTCCGTAATTTACGCGGTGTAGAATTCCCCACTGGAGATTAGCCGTATCGTTATTGTTAGTTAGTATGCTGATATGGCGTTATGTATGCAAGAACTTGCTGACTGGAAAACCGTGTTTTTAGGTTCACTACAAAAAATATTGCTAGACAATATGTTCAAACTATATACCGATATAGTCTGTTTTAAGAAGCCTATGCTCCTGTTTTTTGAAATGTTAAACCCTGCTGTATTTTTTGTAGGAACTTTGCCGTGTAAATTAGAATTTGATGTAGTCAAAGTTAATTAATTCGCACGCAATGCTTTGTGTATTGAAGATACTACTCCCAATATGTGGAATAGCGTGCGAGGCACGCTATGCATTGTGTATTGAAGATACTCCCAATATGCGGAATGGCGTGCGAAGCACGCAATGCAATATGTATTGAAGATACTTCCAATATGCGGAATGGCGTGCGAGGCACACAATGCTTTCTGTATTGAAGATACTCAAAAATATGCGGAATGGCGTGCGAAGCACGCAATACATTGTGTATTGAAGATACTCCAAATATGCGGAATGTCGTGCGAAGCACGCAATGCTTTGTGTATTGAAGATACTCAAAATATGTGGAATGGCGTGCGAAGCACGCAATGCTTTTGTGTATTGAAGATAATCCCAATATGCGGAATGGCGTGCGAAGCACGCAATGCATCGTGGCCTAGATGGCCTCAAGTTACTATTTGTGCACAAAGTTTTCCAATCCCACACTCAAAAACTAAACCCCATGAATATGTTTTCCAGAAACACTTTTAAATTGTGTTTTGCTTTTAACAATTAACCATTAAAATAAATATTACTACGAACCAATAACTTTATATCGAAAGTCCTCTGTTTATTAGGCTACAAATTCTCTTTTTAAAGTACAGCTTTTAATGTTTCTATATTGGAAATTGGAGGCCAAATTTCGATTTGTTTATGGAATACATTATATTTCATCTTGATTTTGGATTTTACTGAATTCTGGATTCTGAATCAGCTGATATTTGCTTTCGATAAACAACAATTTTCAAAAAAGAGAAACAACAGCTGATATTGAACACCTGTTAACTTCATTTTTCATGTGTGACAAATTTGTAGTTTTGTCACTTAGTTCCTATGTATTATGGGTTTAAAAAAATGAACAAAAACCGTATTTGTCGATTTCAAAAGATTATTTGTTTGTCTAATTACATTAATGTAAAAAAGATAAAACTGTTAAACATTGCGTTTAAATTTATACTAGGGGCTCTGCCCCTGGACGCTTCGAGTCCCAACCCCGCCTCGACCTACGACCTCAGATGGCTGCTTCGCTTCGCTCGCAGTTAAAAACTCTCTAAAGGCTCTCGCTAATCTTTGGCTCGTTTGTACCTGGGTGAACGAGCATCGTTCAGTATTTTTAACATCTGGATTGTATCTATAACGTATCCATTCGAATATATTTAATGACTTTGAAAGAGGTATAAAAATAAGCTGTACCTATTCGCCTTCTAAGTGACTTGAAAGGTGGTATAAAAAGAAGTTCAGATTTTTAATTTTATGCTCATTTTTCAGACTTTATGCACGTTTTTGAAGACATAAGACCTAGCGCATTCAATTCCTGACGTCAAATAACCCCAGTATGCAAATTTTCATCAAAATCGTTAGAGCCGTTTTCGAGATCCGCAACAGATACAAAGGTAGATACAAGAAATGCTCATTTAAAGTAATAAGATAAAGGCAAGCTGAAACACTGCTATGGCACAGCGCCGCTTATAAATACACAATGATAACTCTTGAATTATGCGGCTCCTACTGCCTAAACTACAGCAGCCCAAGTAAAAAAAAAGTCAAATTACAAAAATTAAATTTATGTATTTTGTACAACTTTCCCGCTTGAAAAAGTTGCCTGACCGAAAATTTTAAAAAATGAGGTAATTTAATGTCATATGAGGAAAGACAGTTTATTAGCTTTAATTTGATACCATTTACAAAATTACGTCATCATCTACACATTCAGTGAATTCATAGAGCGGCCGATGTCAGCAGTGCGGGTAGTAGTCTACGGAAACTTCATATGAAATGCATTAGCATATTGTCCGTTTACAGTTTATACTACACGCGCTATAACTTTGCACTTGGGATTTTTGGAGTTTACTGTGAAAATGGTATCTGCAACGTCGCACTGTTGAGACGAGCGGATGTGTCTTTACGCGCTGACTCACAGGTGCACTTCCTGAGAAGGCTCTTTCGAAATTGCAAATTATTATTTTTTTCTTCTGATACATTTTTCAATATTTCTTATCATAACATGTTTGGTCATACTTTGCTGATAATAAATATCTAAAATGTATTAAAATTGGACAATTATAAGTATTGTTTATAAATGTACAGGGTGATTCAGTAAAGCGTAGCGGGCTTTGCAGATTCAGATTCTACATGCAAAAATAAGTCGAAAATGTAGTATAACATTTTTTCGATTTCGGCTTAGTTTAGCCGTAATTCGCCATTTTGTTTTTTTACAAAAGTTCACTGTAACTCTGGAAATAGATAAGATATAAAGTTCAAATTTAGAATAAGCATTTTATATGTTACAATTAACAAGTATACCAAACACAAAGAATTTATTTTTATAATTTTCAAAATGGCGGCCGTTACAACTTTTTAACGTGGAATATCTTAAAAACCGTTAACTTTACAAAAAAATTACAAGAGACAAAATATTTTTATTTTTTAACGACAGACAGTAGTTTTTTTTTGTAGTTTCAGTAGGTCAAAGGATAACCGAGTTATCGACAAAAACATAATTTCTTGGTAATTGTCTACAACAAACAAAATTAACCTAAAATCATATTTTTTTAAAATTTAACAAAGTTTTTAGTTAATTTTGTAGCGGGCTATGCAGATTCAGATTTTACATGCAAAAGTAAGTCGAAAATGTAGTATAACATTTTTCGGTTTTGGCTTAGTTTAGCCGTAATCCGCTATTTTGTATACAAAAAGTACTTTGTATTGTACTTTTTACAATAAGATATTTAATGTCAGCAGGTTAAAAACGACATTTTTGAAAGTTTATATTATTTTGAATTTATTATTTTGTTAATAGTATTTGTTTTATATTTAAATGTAAATTTTTCCGCAAAACGATCACAATATATTTAGTTTACCCTTTTTCCAATACTATTAGTTGTCTGATTACAAACATTTTTATATATTATTTCTTGTTAGAAAATTATCTTTAAGATGCATAGTCATAATGAACTTTTCATTAAGTTTTGAAGAAAAAGTGTAATTTTACTAGAAGCCTAGTTGTGAGTCACCGTCCAACCGGATACATTTGATAAGTGGGATGGGGTAGCGAGCCGACCCGCAGCGTTGCCAAACTGTGCAAGTCCCAAGTGAAAAGTTATCGCGCGCGGGGTATAGTTGATAGCATGGGCCTTATGTAGGTTTGCCGCGTTACTACCTGACCTAACTATATCGGCTCCTATTCACTACCACATTGAATTATGCATATCTTTGTCTCAGTGTTAAATTCAAGATCAAATTTTTTCATTTCAGTAACGTACCTCGTGTTTAAGTAAACCCCATTATGAAGCTTAAACTACAAAAACTAACATTACATTACTTTTATTCGAACGTGTATTGCTGTATTGCTTTGCAATTTCAATTCTAACAAATTGTTTTCTGAAAGCAAATATATTCTCCCAAATAAAATAATATACTCTCCAAATAATTACTACAGTACTATACATCAGAATTTAGGTCATGCCAGATAGTACAGAACCAATGTACACTCTGACGTTTTCTGTAAACTTAAGTTAGTGCTTATTTTTCTCAATCCTTAATTCATTTTGATAACAAATTTTGAAATCAAAGATTTTGCTTCAGGTTTTTACTTTCCTAAAAAAAAAACAGCTCTTCTATCAAAATAAATGTAAACAAAAAAATGTCCCAGGTCCTCCGGGGCGGGCGGGGCGGGTTACCTATGGCAAATTCATGACGAGCGACCTGAAAAACCCCCCGGGGCACGAGTTTTTCTCGATTTATCCGTAGTTAAACGGGAACGCCAGGTGATGATGTTCCTAGTGCTGCCCTGACCTCCAGGTGTACAGAAGGCTAATTTGGACAAGATATTCAGATTCCGCGACTTGGAAAATCTCCGGGTGTAAAATTTCGTATAGTTTGGGTGTTTTTTGTGGGAGATGTGAATTTTTTCCATCACTTGAAAATATGCAGTTGAAAGAATGCACATTTCGATGCACAAATGCATTTTCAATCTCCCTCAAAACAAATGCGGGCAAACTTTTTAAATGAGCTAACGAAGAGAATGCAAGAAACCGCATCTCAATCCGTCTTTGTGTGCAAATTTCCTGGGTTTTGTGTCAAATTTCCTCGCCTATATTGGCGTTTAAAAAATATTGCTCCACTAAAGCAGAGCCTTGTAAGGTGGGATGGACAAGGACGAGGAAGCCGTGTTCGATTGTTGGCAACAAGTTGCACTTGCAACACGTGCGAGACAAACACTTTGCACTGTGTTGATACAAATTGCAATAATCGGATTTGTCTAGTGACGTATCGGAGCGTGACTGCGGAGAGAGTGAAATGCATTTGCGGAAGTAATGTTGGTGAAAGTGTGCGGATAATTATTGGAGCAACT
The DNA here is from genome assembly GCA_018207615.1 of Philaenus spumarius. Classification (NCBI taxonomy): domain Eukaryota; kingdom Metazoa; phylum Arthropoda; class Insecta; order Hemiptera; family Aphrophoridae; genus Philaenus; species Philaenus spumarius. Next base: position 287,193 of record JAGFPH010001077.1, read on the forward strand.
GTTGCACCTGTCAACGTCTCTGCGGCCAGTCGATGCACTTTGTCGTAGGAGGCTTTGATGGCGCTTTTGGGTGGCCGAGAAGTCTAGAAAACGTATTGAATTCGTCATGTGTTATTTCTTTCAGAATTTGAAGAAAATGTCCTTTTGACCTTCAAAATTAATTTGTCACAACATTTTCCAGTCTTAAATTTGTTTTTTGAAGGGTAAATCCCCAATACGCGGAATGGCGTGCGAAGCACGCAATGCTTTGTGTATTGAAGATACTCCCAATATGCGGAATGGTGTACGAAGCACGCAATACATTGTGTATTGAAGATACTCCCAATATGCGGAATGGCGTGCGAAGCACTGAATGTATTGTGTATTGAAGGAACTCCCAATATGCGGAATGGCGTGCGAAGCACGCAATGCATGGTGTATTGGAGATACTCCCAATATGCGGAATGGCGTGCGAAGCACTGAATGCATTGTGTATTGAACTTACTCCCAATATGCGGAGTAGCGTGCGAAGCACGCAATGCTTTGTGTATTGAAGATACTCCCAATATGCGGAATGGCGTATGAATCACGCAATGCATTGTGTATTGAAGGTACTCCCAATATGCGGAGTAGAGTGCGAAGCACGCAATGCTTTGTGTATTGAAGATACTCCCAATATGCGGAATGGCGTGCGAAGCACTCAATGCATTGTGTA
>JAGFPH010001077.1:302043-317841 GCA_018207615.1 Philaenus spumarius
TTTTTTTCTTAAAGTAAAATAGATTGTGGGTGTTGATTGCTAAGGTTGTTTGCAATATCTCTTTTTGCAACTGAGTAAAAAATGAATAAAGTTTACTATTTTTTACTATTTATATCTTACGTTTATGAAAACAAAAAACGGTTTTAGAAAATGGATTCAGCAATCAACATCCGCTTATGACAGTACGTATTTCAAAATGAAACCAAATGTTTTAATTTATTCCACGAATTAACGGAAAAAATTACTTATTCTGTAGCATTGCTTTTATGGGAATCAGATTCAATATGGAGGACAGGGTACCCCCCCTCCCCCTCCTTAATTAAATCAATATATTACATCAGGTAAGTGTAGGCCTACTCCTAAATATTCGCACCGGTCAGCTAGTTTATTTTAAAAGTTAAAATCACTGAATGAATGTTGACACTAACCTAAAGTGAGGCGATTATTCCCATCGCCTATATCTTCAAGATCTTTCTCAGAATCATCGAACATTTGTAATTAACACACAATTTGGGTTTGGAAATATACGATTGGGCTCGGCGTTTACCACGTTGGCTCAGAGATATTCAAAAGACGACCTCGTCTGAAAAATCACATTACAGACACTTCGCTTACATACTTTGTACACTTTGAAAAGCGAAGATTCAACTGGGTCATACAAACAGTTAAATATTAAAAGTACGTTAGCCTTGAACTTAATTCTGTGGCTTACTACGAAGTAATCAAGTGTTCTACTGCTATTCCATAATAGAATGTTCTGGTGTAAGGTACAGTACTTGAAATTCAGAACTCGAACAAAGAAAACAATCTAAAGAAAACTTCGGCTGGTATTTTTTTTAAATACTCAAAAATGTTTTTTTCACGCACGTCACGTTGCTGAAAAGCTCAAAAGCTTTTCAACTCTCCGCAATAAAATTACGAAGATTTTGGCACCATCTACGTGCAATGTGAGTGCATATATCGTGTCCACAGACAGACAGACGCACGGACACAAAATTTAGTATTGCTTTATCGTGTTCAGAGAACTCGAAAACGTCTAGAAAGTCGTAAAAAGTGGGGGTAAAACTTTTAGAATTTTCGCAAGATTTCAATACTTTGGCATTTTAATGCGAGCCGAAGTAATATAATATTTTGTACCAGCCTCATAAAAAGTGTCGGCTTTGTAGCTTAGGGGTTGGCGTACCTGGCTCCAGACTTGAAGCCCTTCAAATTCTGGTGAAAACCATGGATTTTTGTATTTAGGGTGTACGTTGTCAAAGTCTAAGAATTCGAGTTAGATGAGATGACAAGCGTTAACAAATATGCCATTATAAATTGATTTTTTTCTGTTAAAGTTGGTTAAATTTTAAGCTACTAAATGTTATTCTTATATATTATTTCTCAAAGGTGTTTCTTTGTCGCTAAGCGATTTCTCCCTTAATTCTTCATCAAAATTAATGATTCTAGCAACATTTTAAAGCTTATGTTCCCCGGTATTGACAAAAAATAGACAAAAAGCTTGAAATTCATGTTTCCGTTAAAAAAATTGATTTAAAAAATTTCATATTATATTATACTTCATATGGTTCCTAATGAAAGGCACCATCTATTCACAATCTGTTTAACTAACATGACAGCTGTTAGTTTGAGTGTTTACATTCCATATGCAAGTGTTATAAACTGTTATGTATAAACGAATGTAAATAAATAAACGTAATTAATTTAACTAAATCAACGTATTAAAATCAGGTAAGTACTGCTAACTTGCAAAATATTCGCACGGGTCAAGTCTTGATTTACTACCGATAAAGCTATGAACCGTGTAGCTCAGTTTAGTAAACCCACGAAATTCCTAACTTCTTTCGTTATACTATGTTTCTACATATCTAAGCTTATAATCCAAAACAATTATAGAAACTTTCTTTAATCAATACATACAAAACACAAATTTACATCACCAAAATGTATAGGCCTACGTTTTCATCTTAAAAGCTTGAATATCAGTTATGGCTGTAGCTAGAGTATTGCTAACTAACGCAATGAAAGTTACAGATTAACGTTATCCACACATTGATCCGCATATTCTAATTGAACTGTAGCCGAGTTCATTGTTGTCCGCGCGATGGCAGAGCGTGGAAAATCCGAGAAGTAGGACTTATTGAGGTTGCCTCAGGAAACTTTCACAATGGCTGCCAGGTGAAAGCGTAGGTTCGGTTGGTACGATAACACTTCCGTTTATTTGACGCTACAAACTTTAATCTAGTAAGTTTATATTTCAACTGAAGCATATTTAAGTTGATCAAATGCAAGGTGGCTGACCTTAGCCAAGCCTCGTTGGAAGGAAACAGTTGGTGAACTAAGTATTGATATTTACCAAAAATGCCACACAATAAAATAAATTGTCTCTTACATGATTAGATACCAGGCCATTGTAGCATGCTAAACTTTCACTTTACATAAATTGACGCTTTATAAGTTAGTTTTAAGGACATGTGCGCCCATACCTATCCCATCCCCTAGCTCTCAGGGAAAGGAAAATATGTTTATTATTAATTAATTATAGCGAGGTATTTTTCTTTAAAGAGTAACACTAAAATATGTTTTACATGTTATGCGTTTGATTTTACATATATTTATTTTATGTTTTACAAAATGCGCTGTGTATTAAAAATACTCCCAATACGGGGGTTGGCGTGAGAAGCACGCAATGCATTGTGTACTGAAAATACTCCCAATACGGGGGATTGGCGTGCAATGAACTGTGCGTCGGCTGCTTCTCATAGTGCTCAGAGTCAAGCTCACATGTGCGTCCTTAGCAGTGAACGTGTTAAGCCCAATACACCGGTCTAGCCCCCCCCCCCAGAAAATATCATATGGGTGCCATAATAAAATAAAATAATAGAAGCAATAGGCGATACATCTATACTTATAAAAGCCAAATACCACTCATTAATTGACTAATCACAGTTTCTCTAAAACGATATAGCTTTCGACCATGAAACTTGGCACAAATATTCTTTAAAGGCTCTAGATGCGTACTAAGAAATGGTTTGGCAACATTCTTAGCCTAAGGGTGGTTACCACCCCTAAAGCTATATTTTCAGAAAAACTCAGATATTTCCTTTTTATTGGTCGATTTTGAAGAAACTTTGCATACAGCTATAATAGTTGAATGTACCCTATTACCGTACCCCTAACAAAGGGGTAGTTTCTACCCATAAGGCTTAAAAGGGGTAGAAACTATGACTTTCATTGGTACGGCTTAAGAGAGCCATAGTTACTCCTGCCGTTCACCCGCACTTGCTATTTTTGAAGTGATAACTTCTATTGGGCCGTTGGGCAATTTCGCTTGACTATGTTTCTGAAATCTCGAGTCACGAACTTTTTGCTTAGACACAAGTCAGAGCGTGGAGAGGAATAGGCGATACGTAGTATATAGTAATACGTTATTATAATATTGTAATTATAATATTATTATATGTAGACCCTAACTTAGTATGCGAAAAATAGTGATCATTATAATGTAAGCAGTATTTATTTAGTGACTAATGATTTCGAGTGAGGTATTATTGTATGCACTCTACATAGAATCATAAGAATTCAATATGTAAGGGATAATTATAATAATTATTATAATATTATAATAATGTATTGTATGCGATATTATATTAAGTATGCGAAAAATAGTGATCATTATAATGTAAGCAGTATTTATTTAGTGACTATTGGTTTTGAGTGAGGTATTAAGTGAATGCACTCTACATAGAATTCTAAGAATAATGTAATATGTAAGGGATAATATTATAATAATTATAAGGGATTATAATAAGGTAATACTCATTAGAATTATTCTTAGAATTCTATGTAGAGTGCATACAATAAATATCTCACTCAAAATCATTAGTCACTATAAATAAATATTGCTTACATTATAATGATCACTATTTTTCGCACATGTAATATAATTATAATATAATAATATTGTAACTGTAATAATATTATAATTATGCCATTTCAAAATATGATATAATATTTCTTGACAATATATTGACTTGTGTAATTTGTTGACCTTTATTCTCCTCTAATGTTTAATACTGACAAAAATATAAATCGGTCATAGAAGTTATCACTTCCAACGTGTGCTGGTCCTAAGCACACCCATTTTTTTTTGTTTACTCACAGTACGCGTCACTCGGACGGTAAAGCGACAACACGACGGTGCAATAAAACTGCCAAGGGTCATTGGTTTACCGGGTTTGCAGGGCTACGACAACACGACGGTGGTGCAGCTGCGAGTGGGCTCCGTCGTGCAGTCGTAGTCTGCACGGCTTGACCGGGGTAAATCTTGATGAGGGTTTGACAGCCAGTGGTGATAATATTTAGCCCGTACCCCTGCGTACTCAGCAAATTTACAATGCATATACATACATTCAAAATACATGCAATGTTCTCATGCAAAATACTGTGACTAAACAGTTTAGGTAAGTCCTTTAGTTTTTTTTATTCTAATTATTTAAAGTGATAATACGACGAAATATTATAATTATACAAATATTATAATCATACTGTTATCGGCAAAATACTGTGATTAAACAGTTTAGGTAAGTCCTCTAGTTTTTTTTTTTTTATTCTAATTATATAAAGTGATATCACGATGAAATATTATAATTATACAAATATTTTAATCATACTGTTATCGGCAAAATACTGTGACTAAACAGTTTAGGTAAGTCCTCTAGTTTCTTTTTTATTCTAATTATATAAAGTGATAATACGACGAAATATTATAATTATACAAATATTATAATCATACTGTTATCGGCAAAATATGTGAAGTGACTTTAAAGGGGTAAATATTGTCTAGCTATGAACTCAGTTCTGGTATGGATAAAGTTTTCTTCAAGACAGCCTCGCAGGTAGACGCGGAGGGATTAGGGGCTGGGACCTCGCGCAGACTACGTCTATACGACTGAGTCGCTAATGAGATTCGGCAACGTCGTGCTGTCGTAGCCCTGCAGATATATTTATTGCCCCCCAAGGGTTCCAGGTCGCATTCAGTCGTGTTGTCATACAACCCACTCGGACAACAGTGCTTAAAATATCGTTAACTAGTTCATCAAAATCGGATAAGAAGTTTTGAACTCAAACGTACAACCTTTTCTTATTTTATATGTATCATCATACAAACATAAGCGCTTATACTATATCTCTTCACTACTTTCGATATATTCTTATTTCAAATATGATTTTAATGGTTACCACTTTATCAGTTAGTTTTAACCGCTCGTTTACCTTATCTCGTATTCCATTAAGAGAAATTAATTTATTCTTTTTACCCAATTATTATTATCAATAAAAAAACCTTCGGGAATAATATCTAATTAGGTTATCTGGAATATTCGGCCTTGGCAAAATCACTTGTAGGCCTTAAGTAGTTAAATAATTTGTCAGTTTTCCAGAACCTTAGACATGTTTGTAAACGTGTAATAGTGAATAAGCCAAGGGAAGATGTAGAGGGGGACGAACAGAGGGTTGTATTTAGGGTGAGGACCCTTTGTATTGTATTGTGAGTCATTGCATTGTCCCGCCATTGGACGCTTCGGATTACTCACGTTGGCATCGTAGCTATGACCATGAAAGTAGAGTTGACTGTTTAAGGCCACTGAGATCATTTTCAATACACTTGACAATTTTCTATCCCATTTGATATCAATTACATGGTGATTTTATTTATATTTAACGACAATGGGAACACTATTTATGATGCAGAAGTTCTGCACCATCTTTTTACGTTTCAAACATAACCTCAAATAGTTTAAAAAATGTAGCAAATAATTTCGCTTTTTATGTTATACTAGGGAAAATCCCTGCGTGCTCCGCACGCCAACCCCCTTGGCACCTTCTCATAATCATGTTATGTTTTCTTTCTAATAAAGGTGTACGATTATAATAATCCAAAGCTAAGATCCTTAGCTAATAAGGTGTCCAAAGCTAAGATGGTAAATAATGTTAAATGTTCAAATAAAATTATTTCGTAAATTTTATAACAGCAGTTATAATAAAGGTTAAAAGAACCAGCAAGGCTCAAGTCTAAAAACCTAACCTAAAAGTTAGAAATACAAATAGTTGCTTCAAAGTGTGAAATCAGGTGTTAATGGAAATATTAGAGAAAACAGCTGTTTTATCTGTTATTTTATTCAATTGGTTGCTATGATTATGAATGTAAATACATTCAAGAAATATGTGTTGGTTCATCAGTCCTAACCTAAGAATTTGTTCCGACTAAATTTACAAATATTAAATAAAAATGTGTTTATCAAAATTAATTATAGCCTATGTTACTCAGGGATAGTGAATCATTTGGTTAGTAAAACTATTTTTTCTGTAGAAAGATAATGACAGCGTATGTACATACAACATTGCTGAGTTTACTGTGTTTGTACAGGATGCCGGGTTGAACAACCAATTATTACACATAACATAACTATTACCCTTCATCCGATTGTTTTGACAGTTACACTATCCGATAGGGAATCAAAAGGGCTACAAAAACTATGTCTTGACACTTTTTGTTAAAATGAACGGTTTTTGAGTAATTTAGGTTTGAAGTTTTCAAACAGCCGCCATTTTGAAACACATTATTGGATATAATCGCTTATTTTTCTTAAGACAGATCATTTTTACGTTAAGCTTCATGCCAAGTTTGAACTTATTTAGTCAAACTTTTCTTTATATATGAATTGTTTTGTAAAAACAAACAAAATGGCGGATATCTGTAAAACGAAGCATTTCCGAACCTATATTTATAGGAACTTTTTTCTTTATTTTCACTAGTAGTAGTATAACACATCTTTAACCCATGGCCAGATCTAAATCTACTGAATTCTCGTTATTTTCCAATTACTGAACCTATATTCCAACTACGACGTGAACTACAATGATATTTGGTCCGAGATGTATGAGAAAAATATTAAAAATAAATTTGTGTAAGTATTAATGATTTTTGTTTTTAATGTTATCATTACATATAGGTCTAATATATTATATTAATTTGCAATTTATTTTACGCTTTTAAATGTTTATAAAACATTACTACTAGTAGTTCTGTGAACAGAAGACCTCGCTCGTTGAAATAACAGATATGGTTTTGAGCTTAGGTTAAAAATAGTGTGCCAGTAAGGAAGTAAGCAGAAGGTTTAGCCAGTTCCCGCGATTCCAGGGTTTCTAGTTCTCGTTTTTTTTCTTTTCTTGAGCTTTAACTGCTAAAGATTTTCTTTTAGAGGGCATTGTTTTTATTTAGGTTAATAATGGGTAAGGTAGCTAAAAATATCGCGTTATTGAGAGAAAACATAGAATTAAAAATTTGCATACTTAAATAACTAAAACTTAACAATGTATTTACAGTTCCATATCATATTCCAATATTAGAAATAATGAATACAAACGATGTTAAAGCGTCGTGATAGTGATCTCAACCCATGTATCAACACTTCCCGCGCTGTCCAACGGTCATTTTTTGTATGTCCTTTTTGTATATCGCCACGAGGTTTCATTTGTTTCATCTCATTTTGTAAGTCAAGTAAAGCCAAGTCAAATACTTTTATGAAATAATAATTTATAAGTACATGTATACAGTTCAATTCTTTGATTTATTCTCTACACTTTCTTATAATGATATGTAATTTTGGGGCAAAGGATATATTCCTAAATTACTATTCAAAACAGGCCTAGTTGTGTTAGCAGTCTTGCAGTAGGAACATACAAACTGGTGTTTCAAAATAATAAATTTAAAATTGATAGATATTTTTATACAGTTCTATTTAGAACTAAATTACGAAACTTTTTTACACTTATGAAAAAAATTACAAAAAATGTTTACTACTATTTTATGTAGACCTAAAGTTGAACTTTTTCCTTTCGTTACTGAACATGCTTGTTTCTTGAGCTAATAACTTTGTTAATTTTACTTCAATCATTTTTTTACTGGCATATATGAATTCTTTGAACCTTTATCTACAAAAAATCTATGGAACACTTTTGAATTGGTTTGGAATAAACGTATAAAAACATGGTTGAAATACAAAAACTTGGACGATTTTTAACAAATTTGAAGTTTACGGCCATTTTATGAGCTTACCGTTAGAGATACGGAAAAAATCAAGAATACAATTTTGTTGAAAATCAAATTTGCCACTCGCAATATTATTAGTTTTTAAATTCCACTTACTTTTAATCCACAAACTGGCTTTATTTAGATAAAAAGCTTACACTGAGAGAAACGGTCCTGCCGCTATTTTTATTTTATTTAAGGGGTTAAAAATGAAAAATGGAAAAAAACCGTATATATACATGGCTCGGCCTAGGAATAAGGAATATTCATGCAAAAAATCATCAAAATCGGTCAAGGCGTTTGGCCGTAATCGTGAGACAGACAGACACACAGACGAAATGCCGAACGGTCGAGCTAAAACGGAGACCTCGCTTCGCTCGGTCAATTAATTGTGTTTTTTGTTTTATTCATTGAAGTATGTAGATAAATGATATAAGTGCTGGTTAAGTAGAAATGATGAACGGATAGACAAACTGCATAACTATTATCTGTATTACATCTTGGTTAAAATTGTGACCTCGCCAAGTAGGGTCAGGCCTAACTGTTGCTCTAATTTATACTGCATCGCCCTGCTATTAGTGTATGCAATTTGCACACCAATTGATTTATTAGACATCTCTATAAATATGTAAATAGATTTTTAGCCGTTCACTGCACATGCGCAAAGTGACCGTACCGCTTAGTTCACTGCCATTGTTATTTAATTCGCCCTGTGTCATGCGCTGGGAGAGTGACCTATTTCTGTTTGATAAAATAACCACACTCCCCCGCGCTTCTGCACCAGACATGTTTTAAATCCAAAGGTCGCGGATATTTCTGGGTTTGTGTGTCACTGTTCTAGGATAAAGGGATTTCCTATTCAGAGAAAAGAAATATCACTTTATCTTCGTCTGGTAAATAGGGTGTAATCCTTATGGAATATTAGGTAGGGTATCACCGTGGTTCTGAAATGAGAATGAACCATAGTAGGAATGTTGTACAGTAATGCTGATTTTTTTTATAACGCACAACGTCCAAAAAATGTGTGTATATGTTTGTATAGCAGAGTATATAGTTTTCTTGTTGCTAGGGGTGAATCGGATTTTACCGTCACGCGTTTCACCACGCATCTTGTGAAACGCTCCTAATGTGAAACGCTCTATTCCATCTGTTTGAAAAAGTTTTGGTCTTGCCAAGATTCGAACCAGCAGAGTCCGTCACTACAGACTATCGCCTTAGCCGGTTAGGCCACAATCGTGTTGCTAATCTATATATATATATATAATCCAAATACCACTCACTCACTGACTCATCACGAAATCTCAAAAACTACCGAACGGATTGCAATAAAATTTGGTATGTAGTGAACTGGTTGCAATGAAATTTGGTATGTAGCTTCCTCTAAGGCCGTGGGTGCTCGCTAAGAAAGGTTTTAAAAAAAATCGTAATCTTAGGGGGGGGGACAAAGTTACTAAATCACGATTTCCCCAAAACTACCAAACGGATTTTAATGAAATTTGGTATGTAGCTTCCTCTAGGGCCATAGGTGCTCGCTAAGTAAGGTTTTAAAAAAATTCGAAATTTTAGGGGGTCAAAGTTACTAAATCACGATTTCTCCAAAACTACCAAACGGATTGGAATGGAATTTGGTATGTAGCTTCCTCTATGGCCATAGGTGCTCGCTAAGAAAGGTTTTCAAAAAAAAAATCGAAATTTTAGATGGGGTTTGGGGTGATCATAGTTACTAAATCACAATTTCTCCAAAACCACCAAACGGATTCTAATGAAATTTGGTTTGTAGCTTCCTCTAGGACTCTAGGTGCTTGGTGAAAAAAGTTTTCAAAAAATTCTAAATTTTAGGGGGGTTGGGGGGTCAAAGTTACTAAAAATCCCCATAAGAAATACATAGTGTAATATATTTATTGATTTATTTTGTTGTTGTTGTTAATATACATTTAACTTTGATTTGTCTATCCGTGCAAAGCCGGATCAGGCAGCTAGTTTAGTATATTTGAGTTGGGTATATAAGTGTAACAGATTGTCCCAAGTCACAGGCTTAATCTGTTAATGTTAATTCAATGTATAGTTTAATTAGTCATGCCTCTGAAATGAACATAGTGCTTCCTCATTTCGTAAGTTGTGTTAAAAAGTTTACACTTCTCCCGTGTGGTCTTAAGCACACAATTGCATTTTTTCACTTAGTATTCGTAGGAAATAAAACATCTATACATATATATTAATAGGCAAGCACAAAACTTGTCCTTTTTTCTCAGCTTGTGTGCATCGTAGGAGAAATTCGCGCATACCGTTAGAAAGGTAGTGTCCTGTAGATGAGCAGAATCCCATTATAATTTGCATCGGTCCTCAGGGATACGCCCCAGTAGCCCTCAAAGTTTCAATGTTAATCTTATGGAAGGTCAATCTTAAGGAAGAAGAAGAAAGATTTCTTTTGATTTTATCAGGGGCACAAAAAACAGCTGTTCGTATGAAAAGCTTAAAACAGCTGATTTTGATCAACAGCTGATTTTGATCAACAACTGAATATAATTTTAGGTTAGGTAAATTAAGCAATAGCAATAGCGAAGCACTGCCGGGTCCACTAGTATTAGTAAAGTTACGGTTCATTGGAAGCTTTTGGGTATAGTTTAGTTTTGGAGTGCTGGGGTGGTGCCACTTTACAATCGATATGGTGTTGCAAAACACTTTGTTACATTATTAATTTGGATTTTTTTTAAATTGATTTCGAGTGGTTCAACCAAATACAGTATTTGATTCTGAATACAGGCTGTTCAGAAAAAGGGTTCCAAGATTTCAGGGCGCGATTCCCCACCTCAAAATAAGCTGAAAAGTTCCAATAAACAGGTCCAATAATGCTCAGTTTTCTGTCTAGCAGTCATTTTTTTTATATAAAATAATAATTATTATTATTATTAGAATAATTAAATTATTCTTATCTAGAGAACGGTTTGACTGATTGTGATCAAACTTGGCGTAAAGTTTAACCTAACAATGATCTAACTCAAGAAAAATATAATAAACAATTTTATCAAATCATGCGTTTCAAAATGGTGGCTATTCGCGACATTTTTTTGTTAAAATGTACGGGTTTTGAGTGATTTAGGTTTGAAATTTTCAAACAGAAACGATTTTTAAACGCATGATTTTATACAATCGCTTATTTTTCTTGCGATATATCATTGCCAGATTAAACTTCGTGCCAAGTTTGAACTTAATCAGTCAAACATTTCTTTAGATATCAATTATTTTGTAAAAAAAGACGGATATCTGGAAAACGTAGCGTTTTAGTCACATTTTTATATTACCTTTTTTTCTTATTTTTAGCTATCGAATGAGCTTTCGAGACATTGCCGCATAGTTCTGAATCACCCTGTGTTTATAAAAGTTAACGACACCCAAAAACGTGTTCTGGGGACCATGATCAGTGCTCATTGATTACTTTCGACCTTGTGTCTCACCATAAGAGTCACTGCAATAGCTCATCTTTCCACCTACGGAAGTTCGCTAATAATGTACCTAGGACTAGTTGCCTAGTTGACTTGCGATTATAAGACTAAAATGACAGAAGTGGATTTAAATATTAATGTACTATTATAAGTGTTAAGGATATAATGATGATTTATTATGAATCTTTAAATTTAGTCTAAAAGCATGAGATACGCAATTCAGTAAAAACCACAACATTTCCTGTTAAAATAAAAATAATCAAGAGATATAGGGGATAACCAGGAACCAAACTGACTTGGAAAATCCAAAACCACTGACATTAAGGAAAACAATGCAGAGTTGCCAAAATTACACACTTACTAAACTATGGTAGAAATACTGCGTTCAGTATTTTAAATACATAACCTTTTAATGAAAAATATTATTAAATGTTAATACTTAAGCTTCTAAGCCTCTAACCTTACATATTATTTCTCAAAGGTGTTTTTTTTTATCGCTAAGCGAGATCCTCTTAACTCTAAATCAAAATTAATTATTAATTTTAAAGCTTATAATGTAGTCATTTTAAATCAAAATTACCACATTACCTAAAAAACTCTTATAAGCTAGGGATATGTAGCTATGTTGCAAGGCCGTACCAGGGGGGAGGGGGAGGGGCATCCGCGAAATCCGAAATTTAGTAGTAAAAATTAATACTAGGTTTAATAAACGGTACCAGGAACTGGCACATAATTTCTCATAAATATATTTAAATTATTAAACAGATTCACTGTGACTTCATAATTTTGTAAGAGGGGAAGGAGAGGTGATATTAAAGTAGAGATTAAGTAATAAGTATTATTATTATTATCTACAGAGAAAACTATTCGATCGATTTCGAACAAATTTGCACCAAACACGTCAATTAGGCCTGTATAAATTTTGAAAAACAACCTTCTTTTCAGCCAAAAAACACCAAAAATCAGTTATTATTACTATTAGCTAAACGAGAATTTTTAGAAAGATGGGGTTTTTTGCATATGGTAGGGTACATTAAGGGCTACAAATAAGCAAAATTTTATCAAAATCGTTACTGCCGTTTTTTTATTAAAAAAAGAACTGATTTTTGGGGTTTTTTTGCCAAAAATGGGGTAGTTTTCAAAAAATTTCAAAACCTTTTTTCGTGCATCTATACAGATACAGGCCTAATTGACGTGTTTGGTCAATTATGTTTGGTCGAAATCGATCGAGTTTCTATCTAGCTTTGTATACATACAGACAGAAATTTTGTAAAAACCACTTTTTTTAACTCAGGGGGTCCCAAAACGGATATTCCCACAAAAATATCAACATCGATTTGTTTTTGCGATCACTAAACTTTCTCTATACTTCGGAGTATTTTCAATACACAGAGCATTACGTGTTTTGTTAGAGTAAAGTATTTTTGTTGAACCTTCGTAGTTTTCTTATTTAATAGATCAGATCAAGCTCACAAGAGAGTAAGGCTGTAACCTACTGCATCCATGTGTATTGTACGTTGTAGTTTAATCAAGTAAATCTAAATATCATTATGCATGCAATGCACAATGATCTAAAATATGTTGCTGGATCCTCTGTTGTGTTGTTTATTTTATAATTTAATTTGCACTTTTTAAACCTAGTATTCATTTTCACTACTAAATTTCGTGATTTCGGTGGTGTTTTGACCCCCCCCCCTCCCTTGGCTACGGCCTTGATTCAGGTAATTAATTAAATTAAGTTAAATATTCATTGGACTACAAAATTAATGAATTTTTGTAAAACACTAGTAAGCCCCGTGAAAAGTCACAGGCAGATTAATTACACAACAGAAATACATCATTTAAAAAAAATACTATTTAAAAACAACCGACTTCGCCTAGGCCTACCTAACTATGCTGACGAACCTTGGTAAACGTGTACAATTATAACGATAAAAAACTTTAGGCCTCTTTGGAAAAATTTTGTATTTATATATGTTTTTGTATATTTAAAGAAAGATACAAATATCTTGTATTTCATATTGATAGGTCGAACGACTTAGAAGTTATTAATATTATAGTGGACAAAATTTACAATGGAATATGTTTATATGTAGCCTACGAAGATGTACGAATGTTTCCGAAGTTAAACGAATAGATATTTCTTCTTTAAATTTGTATAAACGAATATATTTATGGTAAAAGGTTATATTTATATACAGTTTATAATCTCAAAGTAAATATATTATGACGTATTATAACATGCATTAGATCTTAACTCATATTTCAAAAAATCAACTTCACAAGAAATTATAATGATCGAAGTTGTAAACATAACCTCAAAGTATAGGCCTAATCTACGCTGGGTTTGTTAAGTATTACAGATGATGGATGTAATCAGCTGTTATATTACATGTTACTCACGTACGTACGGACGTGCACTCGCTTTTATATTAGCTGATTAGTATGCAATTATATTTCAGCCAAAGTATGACAAGATATTTTATTTTAATACTCCCTTGCTTAAATAATATTAACTTGTCTTATTTTGTACAGCTTTTGTTTTCAATTTAAGGTTAAGATTAAATAAACCACACAAATCGTCCAATCGACTAAAACAACCCGTAGTTGAATGCATTTCCAACTTGATAAATTACACACATTAGTGTATTTATTTGTTTCCATGTTCCCCTTCAAACCATCTGACTCTTCATATTGTATGCAAATCAAGGATGTACACAAACAAAGAAGTTAGGCCTTGTCAACGACCTGGGTCCGCAGACAATGGGCTAAGCTTTATGACGAAGAGGCGTATTAAACTGCATTACTTTATAAAACAGGAGGTGTAGGCTACTTTTACAAGCTACGTGTCCATCGATAATATGTTTAACCAACTTATAAATACACTAGGGAAACCCCTGCGTGCTACGCACGCCAACCCCGTTGGAGCCTTCTATACACATAATCATGTTATGTTTTCTTTATAATAAATGTGTAGGATTAGTAATAACCCCAAAGCTAAGGTGGTAAATAATGTTAAATGTTCAAATCAAATTATTTCGTATATTTTATAACAGCACTTATAATAAAGGTTAAATGAACCAGCAAGGCTCAGGTCTACAATTTAATAAAAACCTAACCTAAAAGTTAGAAATACAAATAATGGCTTCAAAGTTTGAAATCAGCTGTTAATGGACATATTGGAGCAAACAGCGGTTGTATCTGTTATTTTATTAAATTGGTTGCTATGGTAATAAATGTAAATACATGTGATGATTCATCAGGCTAGGCCTAACCTAAAAAAATTTCCGACTAAATTTACAAATATTGAAATAAAAAATGTTTTGATCGAAATGAACTATAGCATTATGTTACTCAGGGATGGTGTAGCTTTTTATTAGTAAAACTATTTGTTCAATCGGTTCAGTAGTTCCAGAGTTTACCCCCTACGTACAAACAAACAAATTTGACCTCTTTATAATATTAGTATAGATATTTACAAATCACCGGTAGGCCTACATTTGAACAAATTCGCTGTAAATTTTGTAGGCCAGCAAATTCGATTTTTTGACGTTTTAAAAAGTTAAATTAATCAAACAATTTCACTCATCCAAAAATTAATAACGTTTACTATTTATATCATACGTTTATGAAAACAATAAAACGTTTTTTTGAACATGGATTCAGCAATCAACATCCGCATATGACAGTTCTTCAAAATTAAACCATATTTTTAAATTGATTCCACGAATTAACTGAAAAAAATGACTTATTCTGTAGCATTGCTCTTATGGGAATCAAATTCAATATGGCGGACAGGGTAACCTCCCATTAAACATTTTGTGATAACAATTTTGTCTAGTATTCGACCTTACCCGAGTTAAAAATATCAAGAATGTATTTCCACGTTTTTCAGAGAATTGATAATTCGTGAACAAGGAATGATTTAGTACTGAATAAAAATAGTTATTTGAGCTAACACGGATTTTGTTGTTTCCATTTTTATAGGTGATGCCACACTAACTGGAGGCATCCCAAACTGACCTGCAGGGTTTATTGGCCACCTGTCCGCAACCGACCCTAATACAATCCGTCACATTTTGTATATCTATATATATAAAATTCAATGTATGTCCGTCTGTTTGTATGTTTGTCCTTTATGCGTTACCAAACCGTCCATCCGATTGCTTTGAAATTTTTAGGCCATTTACCGAAGTCCTAGGACATTAGGGCTACGCCCCAGTGGCCCTCAAAGTTTCAATGTTAATCTTATGGAAGGTCAATCTT
>JAGFPH010001077.1:330984-342310 GCA_018207615.1 Philaenus spumarius
ATGTTTCACTGAGCACCCTGTTTCTACAAAACACCTATGCCACTCATAAATTGTAGGCCTACTAGGAGGATCTTTAGCGTACTTGGTACGAAAATTACGCTGAACTGTTGTCGCAGACTTCGATTCTTCAAACCAAAACACACAACTAGCACAATCCGGTCCAATGAAGGCAGCCATCTTTAACGTAACTGTCACTAGCGCTTGTGCGGCGCGATTAGGCACTAGCGGACTACGCGAGTCAATACTTGAACTGTTTTCCTTTAAAACAACACCAAAACCAGCTCTGTACCTTGATTAATAAAATTTATATAAATTTTCAAAGTTGTAAAGTTCGTTTTGAAACACCCTGTACTTAGCATAATTACTTTAAGGTGTTTTCATCCTGTATGTGTTGCTAATAACCTCACCCCTGCCCACCGTTCAACTCCACCGTTCAAGTTACCATTATCTCTATAGACTCTCTCACATACTATAATGCACTAAATACTTCTTGGAAACAGATTTGTTATAATAGTTCCTCAATACTTAGCATAATTACTTTATGGTGTTCACATCCTGTATGTGTTGCTAATAGCCTGACCCCTGTCCACCGTTCAACTCCACCGTTTAAGTTACCATTATCTCTATAGACTCTCTCACAGACTATAATGCACTAAATACTTCTTGGAAACAGATTTGTTATAATAGTCCCTCAATACTTAGCATAATTACTTTATGGTGTTTACATCCTGTATGTGTTGCTAATAACCTCACCCCTGTCCACCGTACAACTCCACCGTTCAAGTTACCATTATCATTGGTATACGACGTAATGGATTGTTCAGAACCACAAAGGAAAGTGAAATAGCCTACTCATTTCCATCAGTACATATGTGGTACATCTTTTGGTTAGTTTACATTTTGTAGTAAAATCATAGAATATTACTTTTTTACAGGGCGATTCAAGAAGATATGCAGAAATTTCGGGAGCTCATTCTACGTGTAAAAGTAAAGAACAAAATGTATTTAAACATAGTTCGGAAATACTTAGTTTTCCAGATATCCGCCATTTTGTTTTTTTTTTACAAAATAATTCATATCTAGAGAAATGTTTGACTGATTGAGTTCAAAATTGGCATGAAATTTAACCTAACCTATGTCAAGAAAAATAAGCGATTATATCCAATCATGGGTTTCAAAATGGAGGCTATTTGAAAATTGCAAACCTAAATTACTCAAAAACCTACATTATAACAAAAAAATTAAAGACTTTTTAATTGCCCTTTTGTTTACCTATCGGATGGTGTAATTGTCAAAACAATCGGATGAATGATAATAGGTAAGTTAAAGATAATAACAGCATATGTACATACAATATTGCTGCGTTTACTATGTTGGTATAGGATGCGTTTATATGAACTTTTTTCTTGTCTTTAGCTATAAAATGTGCTTTCGAGAGACTGTCCCATAGGTCTGAATCACCCTGTATAAAAATAATAACCATTGATTATACTTTTTTTAATTTTTAGTCGGAGAGTTTTATAGAGGTGTTAAAATTGTGCTATTTATTTGCGTAACATTTTCTTAAATAAACAGTAAACGACAAGCAAAGAACTTTATTAATGCCACTATCACAGTAACGGTTTCGCAAATGTGTTGGCAGCTAACATTACGAGAGTGACTTCGTGCTACGTTAAGTTAGGTTAGGTGAGGTTATGGCGGCCTTGACGTCAACAATGCGGAACTACCCACAGCCTCCTAGACGCTTCAGACTTGCATAAACGTGTTCCCTTCACTAATCGCACGACTTTCCGGAAGTCGGTTGCTTATCTTTAATATTGGTTTTTGAAATTTATATAAGTATACGTAATCAATAAATTGGAATTGTACTTGAATAAAGAATTTTTGTCTATAAAATCATCGATTGAACTCACGTGATTAAACAGTGATAATTAATTAATGATTACTTTATCATGGCAGGATTTTTGTACATGTATCGTAAACAGCCTTCTAGTGAAAAAAGCCTCCCGAGGTCGGCTGAAGAATGTCCTAGGGAAAAGGAATTTCCAGAAATAGGTATCTACGTATCACATTTAAAAAATAATAAGTTGGAAATTATACCAACTGATTCATTGCTAATGATTTATCTTTGTTAAATAGTATATACACATCTGGAGCTAAAATTAACAGATTAACATCAGTTTGTAAAACATCTGGATTGTATCTATCCGTCTACTTAGTGACTTCAAAGGTGGTATATAAAAGAAGTTCAGCGTTTACAAAGGCAAAAAGAGCTACTTAGAGCATTTTTCCAGACATAAGACTTCTGTCATTCGATTCCTGAAGTCAAAAAACCCCTCTATATGCAAATTTTCATCCAAATAGTTAGAGCCTTTAGTGAGATCCCCGAAATAAATTTATATACAAGAATTGCTCGTTTTAATAAGATTGGATACAGTGCTTTTCCTGTGCTCATACTTGAAACACGTTTGTACAAAATGTGTTTAGGAAAACCCATCAGTCATAGTTGTAGGCCTATTTGTTCATCTTATGGGGAGCATGTACCTTTTACGGCCTCCATGTTATTTAAATGTACTAACGTGACCCCATGTAGGTAAAACTAATCCATTATCTCCATTATCTCAGGAACTAACTGACCCAGTGACTCCAAATTTTGTATACTTGTTCAGAATGGATATACTGTAAAAATCAAGCAATGTAAAAGAAAAATCTTGTTTACGTAAAAAAATATATACGCTAAATATTGCCCATTAAAAATTAACACTTAAAAAAAAATTATATTTTGTATAACCTTACATTGAACATAACCCAATGCATGATTATCCTCACTGGATCATGTAGAAAAATTCTGATACAGGGTGTCCCATAAGTAAAGTTCCAAACTTCGGGAAATGGTTCTATGGGTCAAAATAATAAAAAAAAGTTCATATAAACATAGGCCCGAAAACGCTTCGTTTCCCAGATATCCGCCATTTTGTTTCTTTTACAAAATAATTCATATGTAGAGAAATGTTTGACTGATTGAGTTCAAACTTGGCATGAAGTTTAACCTAACAATGATCTATCTCAAAAAAATAAGCGATTATATCCAATCATGCGTTTCAAATTGGCGGCTGATTGAAAATTTAAAACCTAAATTACTCAAAACCCCTACATTTTAACAAAAAATGTCAAACCACCTTTTTGTAGCCCTTTTGATTCCCTATCGGATGGTGTAGTTGTCAAAACAATCGGACGAAGGATAATAGTTGTTATGTGTAATAATTGGTTGTTCAACCCGGCATCCTATACCAAAACAATAAACGACAATATTGCATGTACATTTGCTGTCATTATCTTTAACTTAGCTATTATCCTTCATCCAATTGTTTTGACAGTTAAATCATCATCAAGATAATCAAAAGGGTCTAGATAAGAATTATTTTGTACAAAAAACAAAATGGTGGATATCTAGAAAACGAAGCGTTTTCGGGTGTGTGTTTATATGAACTTTTTTTCTTATTTTGACCCATAGAACCATTCCCCGAAGTTTGACACTTTACTTATGGGACATCCTGTATGTACATATGCTGTTATTATCTTTAGCTTTTATCGTTAGTCCGATTGTTTTGACAGTTACACCTTCCGATAGTGAATTAAACGTGCTACAAAAAAGATATCATGACATTTTTTGTTAAATTGTACGGTATTTGAGTAATTTAGGTTTGAAGTTCTCATACAGCCGCCATTTTGAAAAGCATGATTGGATATAATTGCTTATTTTTCTTGAGATAGATCATTGTTAGGTTAAACTTCACGCCAAGTTTGAACTAAATCAGTTAAACATTTCTTTCTCTAGAGTTGAACTATTTTGTAAAAACAAAAACTAAATGGCGCCTAGACACAAAACGGAGCATTTTTGGACCTATGTTTATTGCAACTTTTCATTTTATTTTGATGTGACGAATCATGCCCTGAATTCTCAGAACCCTTGTTCTAATTCTTAAACATCCTGTATAAATTTACAGTATATTTTTGAAAATTAAATATTTATACCTGGTAAATAATCTTGAAGATTTAAAACAAAACAAAAAAACTTGCAAAAGTAAGGCAAAGTTATTAACTTTTGAAACTTCTTAACAATTATTATTACCGATTACATTTTGTATTTTTATGTAAATGTATACATTTTCTCTATGCCGTTCTTGATCCAAATCTGTCTTACACTTTTCCGAGGACAAACGATAATAATTTAGTCTTCTAGAAATCTTTTCAAAAACCAACATATACATACACAGAGAGATCGAGTTCAAGAGCAATAAAAACATAAAATACAAATTATAAAATCAATGTTTTGTATAAGCATCTACCTCTATTCAAAGAACTTACAAGATTATGTTCAACAATAGCCTACACCATTATTTCCTCATTAAACTCACATTAAAATAATTCACTTTTAAGTACATCGTTAACTAATGGTCCATTAAGCCTGCATTCAAGAAACAATAATTAGATCGTTGCAGGCCAGGTGTTTGTTAAACAATTGGTTTTAGACCGTGATTTTACTACCGTGAGTTTGTAGTCAAAGTCCATTAGGCCCGTCAAAATCCTGATCCGTTTTATAACGCTTTTATTAGCTTGGTATGTATCTATGTAACGGAATCTTTTAACGTGATTTTCACCCCCTTCAAAACGTCGGATTGATTTGAAACTTTGCACGCTTATCAAGGACCGATGACAATGCAATATTAATTTTGTTGGGTGTAGTAAGTGAACACTAATCATGGTCCCCAGAACACGTTTTCGGGTGTCATTAAAGACATTATATACAGGGTGATTCACGACGATATGCAGAAACTTCGGGAGCTCATTCTACATGTAAAAGTAAAGAAAAAAAGTTATATAGGCATAGGTCCAGAAATGCTTCGTTTTCCAGATATCTGGCAATTTGGGTTTTTTTAAATCTACTATCATACATAAGATATACAAAAAATCGAGTCTCTAGATTACAATTTTGTAAGCTACATTTGATTCCGTTTTGAGACTAAAAAATAAGAAAATAAATTATAGTTTAAAAACTAAAAAAACACGCTTTAATAGCAAACAGAACTAACAATTTTAAAATAATGGTAAAAAAGCGTGGGTGCGATTTACTATTTTTACTTTCTCCACCCTATACGTAGTATATGGAGAAAGTATTGTTTTCGTAAAAATGTTCGAATTTGAATTTTCAGTTGAATTATCTGTTTTGGTGCTCCCAGAACCCCCAAAAATTTTTTAGTGCAATTATCTGTGTTGGTGCTCCCTGAACCCAAAAATATTTTTAGTGGAATTTTTTGTTTTGGTGCTCCCTGAACCCAAAAAAGTGTTTTTAACGTGGTGTCTGTCTGTCAGTCTGTCAGTATGTATACACGACCAGAGAGGACACTATTGGTCCGATTTTCATGAAATTTGGTATGTAGGTACTAAACCCTAATATCTCCAGGCGTTTTTTTTCATTTTTTGGAATTTTTAATTTTTAAGGGTAATTTACTCCTAAAAACCCATAAAAAACGACAAAAATGCAAATTTCTCAAAAACGGCTCTAACGATTTTGATCAAATTTTCAGTATTTATAGTGCTTAAGATGCCAAACAAAATGACACCACCCGCTTTTATCAAAACTTCGGCGTTTTATAATTATGGGGAAATGTTAAAAAATAAACAAGTTTATGTTGTCAATCTAGCATCGCTGCGACGGCCGCACGGGGTAGCACAACGGTAGCGAGCACGGCCAGTAATTCAAAGGTCGCGCGATCGAATCCCGCCTGAGACAATAATTTTTTTATACGATTGACGTAGGTAGAATATTATTTTTTTGTTTTGTTCTAAAACGTAGTAAATAAAATGATTAAAAACAATATTATTTTGACTACAGTAAGTTGGGAGAAAGTTTGTGTCAGTTAACTGATACCGTTTATTTTATAATAATTCTATTTGTATAAATATCAACCAATGAAATATTTGTAACATTTGATGCCAAGCACCCCACGCTTTTTTACAATTATTATAAAGAAAACATAACAAGATTAAGTGTATTGAAAGTTCCAACGGGGGGTTTGAAGGCACGCAGGGGTTTACCCTAGTTTAGAATATATAATTATAACTGTAGGACTTCCTCCCTGTGGGCTGGCGGCTTGTCTTTTTCAGGAAAGCCGAACGCCAATGGCATTAGAATAAAGTGAATGCAATAATAATGTAATTTAAAAAAATCAAAATTCCAACTTTTTTCTAAATCTCAAATTTCCCAACTTTTTGGATTTTGAGATTTTTTAGGGGCTACGCCCCCCTCCCCCATATTGCCTTCCCTGAGTTTAGAAAAGCCTCTAGATTCCGTAAAGGCCCGAACTCTATCCGGACAACACCTTGTAGTTGATGACTAGAAATAACTCAAAGTTTGACAGTTCTTGTTAGCGATACATTTTATTTTCCTTTCACTCCAAGTTTATAATTTACAAAGCAACTATTTCTCCCACACACAGTTGCAGTTCTCTCGAATTTGCCCTTGGCCTACTTTACTAGAATCAACAACTACCGTGTATTGAGTGCAACTATGCACTGCTCTCATTTTACTATCCATGCACTTTGATAATTTACAAAACGAATGAAGTTATTTTACCGTTATACTCTTCACGATCCATTATTCTTCTTCGTTATTTTTATTATTTCTTTTTTTTACTTTCTCAATATACTAGGCCTATAGTATGAGAAAAGTAAAGTGATCGCAAAAAAAAATCGATGTTGAGATTTTTGTGAAAATATACGTTTTTGGGCACCTTGAGTCCAAAAAAGTGGTTTTTACAAAATTTCTGTCTGTCTGTATGTATACAAAGCTAGAGAGAAAACTATTCGATCGATTTTGAACAAATTTGCACCAAATATGTCAATTAGAGCTGTATAGATGCACGAAAAGCAAAATAAAAACCCAAAAAACAACCCCTTTTTGGCTAAAAATCCCTAAAAAAATCTATAACTTTTTTTTAAAAAACGGCTCTAACGAAATTTGGCTTATTTGTAGCCCTTATAATGTACCCTACCATATGCATAATATTAGCTCGTTTAGCTAATAATAATAATAACTGATTTTTGGGGGATTTTTTGGCCAAAGAGGGTGTTGTTTTTCAAAATTGTTCAAAAACTTTTTTTTCGTGCATTCATACAGGCCTAATTGACATGTTTGGTGCAAATTTTTTTCGAAATCGATGGAATAGTTTTCTCTCTAGCTAATAGTAAATAATATTTATTAGTTACTCCTCCTACTTTAATACAATTATGAAGTCACAGTGAATCTGTTTAATAATTTAAATAGGTCCTCTGTCATAGCTCAACCGCTATGGTACTTGCCTCATAAGCAAGACGTCCCGGGTTTAAATCCCGCGGGGGACCATAAAATATTAAAAACCAAAAAAAAAACATGCTCGTTAGCCGAAAGGCATGAAAAGCAAAAAAAAAAAAAAAAAAAAATAAAAAAATAAATAATTTAAATATGTTTGTGAGAAAGTATGTGCCAGTTTCTGGTACCGTTTATTAAATATAATATCAATCCCCCAGAAATATAAGTTCGCAGCTTTTTAAGATTCAATAGGTACCTAAAAGGTAAAATGACGGTGTCCTCCCAGATGTGGTTAGGCCAGTTGCGGCCATATTTTTTTAATTTGAACTTTGAATTAGGTTTGGTTAAAAAAAAAATACAACAAAATAAAACGAAGGAAAAAAGACGAAAAAATATATATGGAGCTAGGCATAAGCCAAGTGCGGATATAGCTCAGATCTACGCACGCGCAGATCCCCTCGATGTCTTGTAACTGCAGATAAGAGGGAACGCATTTCCGGTTGGTACAAACAGTGGACTTAAATGATATTTAAAGATTATTAACAATCAATCAAAAATATACGCGGGGCGTAGCCTCGTTTAAGTTGACCGCATCTGAGTGCACCGTGGCACTTAGAAAAACCTCCTTTACCGTTTTTCTCATTTACCGCAAGTGGGATGACCGCATCTGGGAGGGTGGTGTCTCCACAGCGCCGAGGGTAAATTGATCTCCACAGCGCCGAGGCCATCAATTATCAAAGGGTCTGCTCAGTGATGCAGAAGTGACGAGGGTTAATATCTTCTCTTGAATCCGTAATGGTTTTCATTGCAGACATGATACGCCTCGAATTCTAAAGTAACATAATGAATTTATGTACTTTAGAATGATTTGGTTTAACATTACAAATCAAATCCAGTAATATAAAAAGCGGCCTTCTGGCTTTGTTTTTTACTTTCTCACTATACTATAGTATAGAGAAAGTATAGTGATCGCAAAAAAAATTGATGTTGAGATTTTTGTGGAAATATCCGTTTTGGGACCCCCTGAGTCCAAAAAAGTGGTTTTTACAAAATGTCTGTCTGTATGTCTGTATGTCTGTATGTATGTCTGTAAGTATGTCTGTATGTATGTCTGTATGTATACAAAGCTAGAGAGAAAACTATTCGATCGATTTCAACCAAATTTGCACCAGATATGTCCAGTACGCCTGTATAGATGCATGAAAAAGGGTTTTGAACAATTTTGAAAAACAACACCCTTTTTGGCCAAAAAATCCCCAAAAAATCAGTTATTATTTTTTTATAAAAAAACGGCTCTAACGATTTTGATAAAATTTGGTTTATTTGTAGCCTATAATGTGCCCTACCATATACAAAAACCTGCATCTTTCTAAAAATTCTCGTTTAGCTAATAATAATAATAATAACTTATTTTTGTGGGTTTTTTGGCCATAAAGCGGGTTGTTTTTAAAAAAATTTCAAAACCTTTTTACGTGCATCTATAAAGACCTAATTGACGTGTTTGGTACAAATTTTTTCGAAATCGATCGAATAGTTTTCTCTCTAGATAATAATAATAATATTTATTAGTTAATCTCCAACTTTAATAAAAAAACTCTCCTACCCCACCCTACAAGTCACAGTGAATCTGTTTAGTAATTTAAATGTGTTTGTGAGAAAGTATGTGCCAGTTCCTGGTACCGTTTATTTTTTTTTATCGGTGAAGGAGTAAGTATTTTTCATATTTTTATTAAACTAAAAATACAATGTTACTTTAGAATTCGAGGAGTATTAGGTTAGGTTAAGTTAGGTTAGGTAATGTCTGCAATGAAACGTACGCAAAATGTGCGTCATTCTTTGATTTGATATTTTAAACCAAATCATTCTAGTAATAAGTGGCTCTAAAATAGTCATTCAAGATTAACTGCGAGCATCTCAAAAGTACGAGATAAAATTACATAAATACATTTTGTTACTTTAGAATTCGAGGCGTATCACGCCATTACCACGGTTCGTTGCTTTTGTGAATTCCAATTCGGGTGTCAAAACTGTCAGATTATGCCAGGTAGACCGCTCGGCGCTGTAGAGATTTGGCGCTGTGGAGACTCTGCGCTGTGGAGACGGATTCATCTGGGAGGTGACATCGCAATCAGCTGGTATGTTTGGCTCTCCATACTTGTTAAACTTGACGGATTTTCGGTCAATCATACACATTGGATGATTTGATAAGGACAATTTTTGAACGATTTAAAACAAAAATTAAAATAAATAATCGTCGTCACGGTTTGAGTACATCATCAGGCTGCATATAGTATACCCAATCACTGGGACAACACACGTTTTTAATTTTAAATTCCATACCATCAATACAAATTCCATTTTGGGACTCCCATATATAGCCTAGGCCTACTTATATTTTGTAATGGGCTCTAATAAAGCTATTTATTGACTGTTATGGGTTTCTCATCTTCGTGTCTCTCGCGAGCTCATCACGGACAACAGTGCAAGTGCTTTTCCCTAACCAATTCGTTGCGTCGATTATAACCTTCATATTTCCATTTCAATGATTTATGAATACGCCAATCTCCACGACATCGCAACTACTATTCGGACAGTTCTGCAGAAATTTTGTTTCACGACAGCCAAGCCTTCAATCTTTCAAATCGTAATCCGTCCATTGTTTCCGCTTCTAAGCCTATTTAATCGAGTGATATGCTAATATGATTTCAATGTGTTTACGTTCAACAGATATGCAGTTGCACTGATGAGATTTCGAGTGAATTTGACAACAATGTTTGACTACAGCGCCTATACATGATTAGTATACGGCTTAACTTCCGCAACTGATAACCTGTATCACAAGAGAGCGTGCCAGGAAGTTGACAATATTCTAATAACGTAACGGCACTTGCTTCACGGTCTGGGTTTAACATATTCGTCGAAATTAATTACTAAATAATATATTATATTAGAATCTATATCTACTATCAGACTACTTTGCAGCTCCATAAAATACACATAACTATCTATATAAATAAAAATGTAAAAGTGCGTTTGTTCAAAATCTCAAATCTCCGAAAGTTATTCACCGATTACTTTGAAATTTTTACACAACATTACATTCGATTACAAACAGGTTTTTATATACTTTTTTTTAAACAGCATTTATTGAACATAAAAACAATAACAAAATAGTATACTAAATAGTCTATTTAATAAAAATGTGAGCGCCATTAAATATGTTTATTGACTAAAATAATAAAAGTAATCAGCTGTTTGCCATAATATTTTCATTAACTCCTGATTTCAAACTTTGAAACAAGTTTTGCATTTCTAACTTTTAGGTTAGGTTCTTGTAGAGCACCATCTGTTGGACGTAAAAACAACACAAACTATACTAAATATTGTATAGAAAAGGGAGCGCCAGCTACACTAATCCCGATCCGGCTTTGCACGGATAGACAAATAAAAGTTAAATGTATATTAACAAAAAAATATATCAATAAGTATATTACACCATGTATTCCTTACGGGAATTTTTACTAACTTTGACACTCCAAACCCTCCTAATATTTAGAATTTTTTGAAACCCTTTCTTAGTGAGCACCTATAAATTGCCCTAGAGGAAGCTACATACGAAATTTCGTTCCAATCCGTTCAGTAGTTCTTGAGAAATCTTGATTTAGTAACTTCGACCCCCAAACTCCCCTAAAATTTCGAATTTTTTGAAAACCTTTCTTAGTTAGAACCTATGGCCCTAGAAGAAGCTACATACCAAATTTCATTCCAATTCGTTTGGTAGTTTTGGAAAAATCGTGATGTAGTAACTTTGACCCCCCCCAAACCTCCCCTAAGATTTCGAATTTTTCGAAACCCTTTCTTAGTAAGCACCTATGGCCCTAGAGGAAGCTACATACCAAATTTCGTTCCAATCCGTTCAGTAGTTGTTGAGATTTCGTGATGAGTCAGTGCGTGAGCGAGTGGTATTTGGCTTTT